>CATIWR010053023.1:0-72214 GCA_949677035.1 Omphalea diandra | reverse complement strand
CCCCCCCCCCCCCCCCCCCCCCCCCCCCCCCCCCCCCCCCCCCCCCCCCCCCCCCCCCCCCCCCCCCCCCCCCCCCCCCCCCCCCCCCCCCCCCCCCCCCCCCCATAAATTAGTGTTCAATTAAAAACTAAAATGAAGGATAAGGTGGTTAAGAAGTTGAGTAGAAGAAGAGAGAAATTGACACAAGTGTTTATAGTGGTTCGGGTGTTAACTAACCTTACGTCCACTCCTCAATTCTCTATAATTAGGTGTTTCCAAGCTCGCACTGAACATTTATAACTTGTGTTTTCTAGGCTCACACAAAAACCTCTTATAAGTGTTTTCAAGGCTCATACTAAAACCTCTTACAATGGTATTTATTGCTCACACTAAGCAATCACTTAAAGCATAAAGAAGAATAGAAAGAATGAGTAGCAAATTTTCAAGAGTTTGGTTACAAATTAATGAATTCCCTTGTGTTTACATCTGTTTGGTGGAGCATTTATAGCTTATATCCACCAAAGAAATGTTAGACTAAAACTATTAATAAATCTCAAAGATGTGCTAGCCATATTAAGCATTAAATAGGCAGATTAAGCATTAAATGCTTGTCAGGCTGAAGTCGCTGTTGCTACTAACTTTTCATGAACGCGAATTTCCAATTTCACCTGAAAACAACATTTGTGTCTAATGGCTAGTCCACGTGTTAGCTTTTAGTGGGGCATCCAGCAAAAATATAGTCATTGTGTTCTAACTAATCTCAAAAGTCGCGAT
This sequence comes from Omphalea diandra, assembly GCA_949677035.1. Lineage (NCBI taxonomy): Eukaryota > Viridiplantae > Streptophyta > Magnoliopsida > Malpighiales > Euphorbiaceae > Omphalea > Omphalea diandra. The sequence goes on along the minus strand of CATIWR010053023.1, from coordinate 71,461 downwards.
CACTAGATATTATTGTCTTGGGCATGACTGAGACCATAAATTCCTTTGTTTGAAGAGAAAACTTCAACTGCTTGAGTTACGGTCACAAACAAACTTTTGCCCTCGCAATTTTTTATTTTCAACGGATACCTAAGACACTTGGCAAACTATGGTGATAGCTTTAGTTCCCTCATTTGTCACTATAAAAGTCATGGTCGCGACTAAGGCAAGACACACACCGTGAATTCTTCTGTGACTAACGCTTTGTCAACTTTGGGTGTGTTGCGGCAGCGAAGTTTTCTGTGAATTCCACTAGCCTAGCTTCATCCTTCCTTGAGATTGATTCACGGTCGCAATTTTAAATACACTCATTGTGAATTAGAGTGAACTTTACAAGGTTGGAGATTTAGACTCCATCTAACTTCTAATGACAAAATCTAACTTACAATCTATAAAATAACACTTAATGAAATCATTAGAATTGATCAATCTCTATTGTCAAGATCAAAAGAGGTTCATGACTTAGGTTAAATCAACCAAGTCTAAAAATCTCCCCCTTTTTGATTTTGACAACTTAGATTGATACTAAGGAAAAATAAATGCATGAGTTTTGAAGTTGTGAAGTTGGAATGGTAAATGATTTAATATGATCTTAGAAATTTCTAGAGAAAGATCAAGGTAAAATTTCTTAAGTATGACATTCAATCGATCAAAGTGAAATTTCTAAGAATGACTATAAAGCTCTCCCTCAACTTATGCTATTATTTGCAAGTTATTTTCTCTCCCTCTTAGACTTAGATTCTTTCTTGTTTCTATCTCTCCCCCTTTGGAAAGATAAAAAAGAAGGTGCATAAGGGAAAAGAACATATGCATAACAAATAGATAAGTGTTCATAAGAAGCAAAATTAATAAGAATTGCAATTATAAAAGCAAATTCTAGCAATCACATAAGACAAAGAATTTCAAAGAAGCATTTTTATTCATTTAAGAGCAAACTATGTGATCATAATTTTTCATTCACAAATAAAAAGAAAATACAAAGAAATCCTATTCTAGAATATTGGAGAGTCATCATCATCTCCAAAAGTTTCTTCTCCTTCTTTATTATCTTCACCTTCTACTTTATCTTCATCCTCAACTTCTTCATTGCCTTCTTCTTCTTGGGTATCTTCAAATTCCGTACAATCCGAAAGATGGCAAGGAGGAACACCCAATTTTTCTTGTAAATCCATCATGTCACTATGGAGATGTGAGAGAAAAAGGAGTCGCCTCTTCATCATTCTCATCATCTTGTCCAATTTGTAATTGATAGTGGTAAGAGATAGTTTGGACTTGGGTTTTGGTTAAGGAGCAGGGACTGGTAGGGCTCCTTCTTCAATGATGAGCCTTTTCCTTTTGGAGACTTGGGAGGATTCCATTTTCTTAGCTCTAAAAGCACCAAGGGTATGGGCATATGTGTCCAGGTGTATGAATTTGGTGTTTATTGGATAGGTAAAGTCAAGAAAATTCTTAAAAGGGAGGAGTTTCTTAGTGAGAAATTTTTCATTTTCCCCATCAAGTGCCCCTACGAAGGGATAGATGGCTGTTATATATAAAGGCAAAAGGAATTGGCTTTTAGGTTTGGTGTTCATGTGGATCAATTATTCCATAAGATACCGACTAGTTTAGATAGGTTTATTCTTAAGAAGGCAAAATAGAAAGGCTAAGTCTTTTTAAGACACTTTCTAATTACCATCAGCTCTAGCATTTACGAAAAAAGGTTATGATAGGTTGAAGTATCCAAAAAGGTAAGATTTTTATGTATTTGGCTAGGGAGGTTTTCGGGTTGTGTTTGGTTTCAATGGAAATTTTCGACTAAAATTCAGAATAGATGACATCAAGAGCGAAGATAATGAAAGGAATATTTTCTCTGACTTAAAGGTTGAGGAGGGAAGAAAGTTGTTCAAGGTAATAAAAGTATGGATCACCTAAAGCCTGAAAAACTAACCCATATTGCCCCGCTCGTGATTCTGCTTTGCGACTCAATCAAACCGTGCACATGAATTCCTTAATGACTTCTTCATAACTGGGTTCATCTCGAAAGATGAACTCATTTCAGCCTAAGTTCAATAGGAATGCATGAATTTCTACATTGATTCTAAAAGTCTTCAATAGAAATGTATAAGGGATTTTATTGGGGAGGATGATTTTTAAAGAGTTGGCTTTGAAGCGCTCCTTCTCCTCCTTTGTGATGCCCTTCATTAGATGAAATGCTGGGGGTGCAGATGGTTAAGCGACAACCTTGCCCTTTTTTACTCTTGAAATTTTCTTAGGAGCCGTCGGAGAAGATAGATAGAGTTTGAGAATTTTGAGTGTTTGGAAAGAGAATTGATTTAGAGTAGGATGAAGTTATAAGAATCACTATTTAAGGGGTTTATATAGCCATTGAAGGGGTGTGAAAGCGACTAAAATTGGATTTATAGAGAGTTGGAAATGGTTGGCAGTTAAATCACTTAATGGCTTGGCAATTACTCAAATTTGCATTAGCGATTTAAGGAATCACGACCTCAATTTCTGAAAAATGTGAGTAATAGACAAAAATTCCTTAGGAATACGCGTTTCCAATGATAAGAAATTTGAAATCTTGACTAAATTTGCAATAGAGAATGAAAGTCACGCCTGCAAATTGCTGTTTGCCATCCGGGTGACAAGGACCATTAATTCGCTACCCTGAACAATGAATTGCGATCGCGAATTGCAAGGCAACAAGGATAAGAAGAAGAATTAAGTTTTTGAAAAATTCAAAATTGTGATCCACTTATTGATGCTAAATTAATTGCAATATGTCACAGAAAAACACAAGACATATAATCAACACTCATAGAATCAACAATCAACATATAAGATCAAATTTTCACTTTGGGGAGCTCCAATCAAGTATTCCCAATTCTATTTTAATCAAGTTCAATCTTTCTTCATTGAGAGGTTTAGTGAAAATATCTACAAGTTGATAATTTGTGTCAATAAATTCTAACACAACATCACTCTTTTGGACATGATCTCTAAGAAAATGGTGTCTAATGTTTATGCGTTTACTCCTAGAGTGTTGGATGGGATTTTTAGACACATAATGGGAATGTGATCAATCACTTTGCCAAAATCCTTTAATTGTTGTTTCATTTAAAGGACTTGGGTGCAACAACAACCCATAGCTACATACTCAGCTTCTGCGGTGGATAAGGCAACCAAAACTTGCTTTTTGCTAAACCAAGATACTAGACATTGTCCTATAAATTGGCAAGTTCCAGAGGTGCTCTTTCTATCTAAGAGACTAACTGCATAATCCACTTCTGAATAACCTATGAGACTAAAAGATGAGTCCCTAGGATTCCATAAACCTAAGTTTAAAGTGCCATGTTAATACTTGAAAATTCTTTTAACAACATTTAAATGTGATTCTTTAGGAAAGGATTGGAACCTAGCACACATGCATACACTAAACATAATATCAGGCCTAAACCAGTTAGATAAAATAGAGATCTGATCATACCTTGATATCTCTTTTCATCTACCGTCTTACCCGATTCATCTTTGTCCAACTTGATGGTACCACTAATGGGGGTTTTTGCTACTTTGCAACTATCCATACCAAACTTCTTGAGTATCTCCTTTATGTATTTAGCTTGATTGATGAAGATCCTTTCTTTGGTTTGCTTGATTTACAGACCAAGAAAGAACTTGAGCTCTCCCATCATGCTCATTTCGATTTCCCTAGTAATACACTTAGCAAAATCCTCACAAAGAGATTGATTAGTAGCACAAAAATTGATATCATCAATATAAATTTATACAATGAGTGCATCATGCTTGTGGCTTTTAAGAAATAATGTAGTGTCCACCTTTCCTTTATCAAAATCATTTTTCAAAAGAAATGAACTAAGCCTTTCATACTAAGCTCTTAGAGCTTGTTTCAATCCATACAAGGCTCTATTCAATTTAAAACCATGAGTAGGAAAATTATGAGACTCAAAACTAGGAGGTTGTCCAACGTAAACTTCCTCCTTAATTACTCCATTTAAAAATGCACTTTTTACATCCATTTGAAAGAGTTTAAAATTCATATGGCATGCAAAGGACAAACAAATCCTAATGGCCTCTCATCTTGCACTGGAGGTAAATGTTTCATCATAATCTATGCCTTTCTCTCAGTTGTAACCTTTAGTAACCAATCTAGCTTTATTCCTAGTGATGAAACATTGCTCATCCAACTCGTTCCTAAACACCCATTTGCAACCTATGATTGGGTGTTCTTTAGGTCTAGGGACAAGTTCCCATACCTTATTTCTCTCAAATTGGATGAGTTCCTCTTGCATAGAAATCACCTAACTTTCATCATCAAGAGCGTCATCAATGGATTTTGGCTCAAGTTAAGAAACAAAAGCCAGATTATTATCTAAAAGATTAAGTTGAGATCTTATACTTACACCCTTAGAGGTATCACCAATAATCAAATCTTTAGGTGGTCCTTAGTGAATCTCCAATCCTTAGGTAGATCTTAACTTGGCTCAACTTCTTATTGATGTTGTTGTTCCTCATCTACTTTTGTTGATTCACCTTCTTCCTTATCTTTATCCTCTTTTCTTGTAGTGTCTTCTAACTCTAATTTTTCATTGTCACCTATATAATCATCAATAAAATACCTTTACCAAGATCAAGTTTACTAGATTCATTAAAAACAACATTCATATACTCTTCAACTACCATAGAACTCTTATTAAAGACTCTATAAGCCTTGTTGAGGTGGAATAACCTAAAAGTATACCTTCATTGGTTTAGAGTCAAATTTCCCAAAATTATCCTTGGTATTTAATATATAACACTTGCATCCAAATACTCTTAAGTATGATATCTTTGGTTTTCTACCATTCCATAGCTCATAAGATGTTTTACTGCGAATGGGTCTTTTAAAAACTCTATTTGCAATATAACATGAAGTATTAATGGCTTCAGCCCAAAAGTAATTCGGTAAAGAATACTTATTGAGCATGGTTCTAGCCATTTCTACTAGTGTTCTATTTTTCCTTTTTACAACACCATTTTGTTGTGGTGTTCTAGGAATTGAAAAGTTATGAAAAACTCTATTCTCCAAACAATAGGTTTCAAAAGACTCATTTTGAAATTCCTTTACATGGTCACTTCTTATAGAATAAATAAAGTAACCTTTTTCATTTTGAATTCTTTTTGTAAAGCTTTTGAAAGCATTAAAGGTATCATTCTTATAAGTTAGAAAGGACACCTAGGTAAACCTAAAATACTCATCAACTAGGACTAGTCCATAATGTTTTCCACCTAAGCTAGCACTTATAGTAGGTCTTATTAAGTCCATATGAATTAGTTGAAAGGGTCTAGATGAACTTACATCATTTTTAGCTTTGTAGGAGGCTTGATGTTGCTTCCCCATTTGGCAAGGATCACATCTCTTGTCTTTAGTGAAGCTTAGCTTGGGAAGACCTTCCACTAGCTTTCCTTTTCATAGGCTTTGTAGTAGATCTGTGCTTGCATGTCCAAGCCTTCAATGCAATAACCAAGCCTCATTATTAAAAGACATAAGACACTTAAAAGATTGGTTAGCCAAATTGTCTAAGTCAATTAAGTAGGTATTGCCTTTCTTTTCACCTTTGAAAACAACCTCATCATCCACCAATGTGGTGACTTGGCATTCTTTAGGATCAAAGGTGACTTTATTACCTTTGTGGCACAATTGACTTACATTCAACAAATTTTGTTGTAAGCCATTTACTAATAGAACATTATCAATTAAAGAATAACCATTATTACCAATGGTTCCAATGCTAATTACATTACCTTTGGCATTGTTACCAAATGTGACATTTCCACCTTCTTTTTCTTTCAATGCTATGAATAACTTCCTTTTGCCCATCATATACTTAAAGCATCCACTATCCACATGCCAATTGCTTGATTTATTAGTGGCTGTCACAAATCCCTACATAATACAAAAAAATCACTTTTTCTTAGGTACCCAAGCATACTTGGGTCCTCGAAGGTTAGGAGTTGAAGGGTCCTCTAATTTGAGGTGAGCCTTCCTAATATAATAATGAATATTAATGTGCCCATACTTTATGCAATAGTGGCATTGGAGTTTAGACTTGTGAGTCTTTCTCCTATGCATAATCTTAGTATGAATAAGAGGCCTTCTCATACTTCTGTTATCGGAATGCATGCAAGTGCATGAATGATGAGAAGTAGTAGAGAATTGTTTATGTTTGTGTGTGTGAGCATGTTTCTTGTTATACATGTAAGATGATTGGCCTTTATTAAGGTAGGCCTTGAGCCATTATGTGCTTTCCCTTTGCCTTTAGGCATTGGGAATTTAGTGCTTGGAGCACTTTTTTTCCTCATGACCTTAATAATTGAGGTTTGTGGTGTTGTTGGTCTAAACAAATGTAGTAGGTGATGATGTGGATGAGGAGGCTCCATTGAAGCCTAAACCATGTCAAATTAAGGGTGGCTTTTGTGACACTATTAGGGTATCCAAGGCTTCCTTGCCCTTATGAAATTTAGAGATAGAGTTTCTAAGCTCAATGACTTTTCCTTTTAGGGAGTCATTCTCTTTTCTCAATGAAGCTAATGATGAAGATGATTTAGAAAGGTTTTCCATTGATTTTTTGAGTTCTTCATTTGAAGTCCTCAATTCACTTACAAGATCACTAAGGGATTTGTAAACATCCTCTAATTTTAAGCATTTTCTCTTATAAGATTTCATTTGTGACTTATACTTGTCACATCTCATAGTGAAAGCTTCTAGAAGCTCTTCATCTACATCATCTAGGTTATCATAATCTGAATGAGAATGAGATGAAGTGCTTACCTCATTAGGAGAGTCTTCTTGAGCCATGAAACATATGTTAGCAATCTTTTCATCCTTTTCATCCTCACTTGAGATATCATCCCAAGTGGCCTTAAAGCTTTTTCTCTTGTCTTTGTCTCTATTCTTCTTATTCTTTAGCTTGGGATAATCATACTTGATGTGGTCTTACTTGCCATACTCATAACACATGACTTCATTTGATCTCACTCTAGGGTTTGGAGTTGTTTTTTTGAAGTTCCTTCTAGAGAGCATTGCTAGCTTCTCTTCCTCTTTGTCATTTTCTTCTTCATTTGAACTAACCTATACTTTCTTCTCCTTAGAAGTGGACTTGAGTGCCAAGGTTTTCTTTTTGTGTTTTTCATATTTTTCTCCTTGGCCCCTCATTTTCTTCATCTCTTTATCTTTCTTTAAGGCTAACTCATGAGTTAAGAGTTTGCCTATTAAGACATCCGTTGACACCTTCCCTATTTTGGGATTGGATTCTTGGATACTGCATACTCTAGCACCAAACTTTTCAAGAGGCGAAGTCTTTAAAATTTTAGAGTTTACCTCATGATTTGTGAGAATCCTACCAAACTTCTTCATGTTGGTAACGATTATTAGGAGTCTATTGGTCATGTTGGTGATGCTCTCATCCTCTTTCATCATGAACAACTCCCACTCAGTCATATACATCTCTAGCTGGCTAGATTTCACCAAGGTGGTGCCTTCGTGATAGTTCTCCAATGCTTTCCATATCTCATGGGCTGTTTGGTAATGTTGTACTCTTCCAATCTCTTCTCTTGAGAGAGAGCTTAGAAGAATTGTCATGACTCTCTTGTTCTTGCCATTTGATCTTCTATGTGCTTCAACCCACTCTTCTCTAGTTATGAGTTCTTCACTCCCATCCACCACTTTGGTGGATGGCTTCCATTCTTTAACCACAACATCCCAAAGATCCACCACATCTATATCAAGATAGATCTCTATCCTATACTTCTAATGAGTATAGTAAGCTCCATCAAAGTAAGGCTTGAGGTGTGAGTGGATTCCTTCTTGTGCCATGATTATTGCTCACCCAACTAAGGTTTGTTTGTGAGACTTGGCTTTGATATCACTTATTATCCTACGACACCAAGAAGGGGGGGGGGGGGGGTTGAATTGGTATTCAATTAAAAAATAAAATGAGGGATAAATTGGTTAAGAATTTGAGTAAAAGAAGAAAGAAATTGACACAAGTGTTTATAGTGGTTCGGGTGTTAACTAACCTTATGTCCACTTCCCAATTCTCTACAATTGGGTATTTTACTCAACTCAAATGGTATTTCCAAGCTCACACCAAACTTTTACAAGTTATGTTTTCTAGGCTCATATAAAAACCTCTTACAAGTGTTTTCAAGGCTCACACTAAAACCTCTTACAATGGTATTTATTGCTCACACCAAACAATCACTTAAAGCATAAAGAAGAATTAAAAGAATGAGTAGCAAATTTGTAAGAGTTGGGTTACAAATTAATGAATTCTCTTGCATTTACATATGTTTGGTGGAGTATTTATAGCTCATATCTACCAAAGAGACATTACACTAAAACTATTAACAAATCTCAAAGATGTACTAGGCAGATTTAATATTAAATGCTTGTCAGCTGAAGTTGCGATCACTACTAACTTTTCACCATCGCAAATTTCCAATTTTAGTTGAAAACACCATTTGTGTCTAACTGCTAGTCCAGATGTCAGCTTTCCGTTGGTTATCTAAGAAAATATAGCTGTTGTGTTCTAACCACTCTCAAAAGTCACGGTCGCTAGATATCAATGCCTTGGGCGCGACTGAGACGACAAATCCCTTTGTTTGAAGAGAAAACTTCAACTGCTTGAGTTGCGGTCATGAACAAACTTTTGCCCTTGCAATTTTTGTTCTTCAACGGATACTTGGGAGACTTGGCAAACTATGGTGATGGCTTTGGTTCCCTCATTTGTCATTATGAAAGTCGTGGTCGCGACTAAGGTGAGATACACACTGCAAATTCTTCTGTGACTAAGGCTTTGCCAACTTTGGGTGTGTCGCGGCAGTGAAGTTGTCAAATTTCTCTAGCCTGGCTTCATCTTTCCTTGTGATTGATTCACGATTGCGATTTTCAATACATTCATCGCAAATTAGAGTGAACTTTCCACGGTTTGAGATTTGGACTCCATGCAACTTCCAATGGCAAAATCTAACTTATAATCTGTAAAACAACACTTAATAAAATCATTAGAATTGATCAATCTTTATTGTCAAGATCAAAAGTGGTTCATGACTTAGGTTAAATCAACCAAGTGAAACAATCTCTCCCTTTTTGATTTTGACAACTTAGATTGATACTAAAGAAAAATAAATGCATGAGTTTTGAGGTTGTGAAGTTGGAATGGTGAATGATTCAATATGAACTTAAAAATTTCTAGAGAAATATCATGGTGAAATTTCCTAAGTATGACATTCAATCAATCAAAATGAAATTTCTAAGAATGACTATAAAGGTCCCCCTCAACTTATTCTATTATTTGCAAGTTATTTTCTCTGCCCCTTAGACTTAGATTCTTTCATGTTTCTATCTCTCCCCCTTTGGCAAGATCAAAAAGAGGGTGCATAAGGGAAAAGAACAAATGCATAACAAATAGATAAGTGTTCATAAAGAGCAAAATTAATAAGAATTGCAATTATAAAAGTAAATTCCAGTAATCACATAAGATAAAGAATTTTAAAGAAACATTTTTATTCATTTAAGAGCAAACTGTGTGATCATAATTTTTCATTCACAAACAAAAAGAAAATACAAAGAAATCATATTCTAGAATATTAGAGATTCATCATCATCTCTATAAGTTTCTTCTCCTTCTTCATTGTCTTCACCTTCTGCTTCATCTCCATCCTCAACTTCTTCATTGCCTTCTTCTTTTTGGGTATCTTCAAATTCAGTAAAATCTGAAAGATGGCAAGGAGGAACACCCAATTTTTCTTGTAAATCCACCATGTCATTATTGAGATGTGAGAGAGAAAGGAATTGCCTCTTCATCATTCTCATCATTTTGTCTAATTTGTGGTTGACGGTGAGAGATAGTTTGGACTTGGGTTTGGTTGAGGAGGGAGGGACTAGTAGGGCTCCTTCTTCAATGATAAGCCTCTTCCTTTTGGAGGCTTAGGAGGATTCCATTTTCTTAGCCCTAAAAGCACCTAGAATATAGGCATATGTTTCTGGGTGTATAGCTTTGTCGTTTATTAGATAGGTGAAGTTAAGAAAATTATGAGAAAGGAGGAGTTTCTTGGTGAGAAATTTTTCATTTTCCTCATCAAGTGCCCCTACGAACCGATAGATGGCTGTTATATGTGAAGGCGGAAAGAATTGGCCTTTAGGTTTGGTGCTCATGTGGATCAATTGATCCACAAGATACTGACCAATTTAGATAGGTTTGTTCTTGACAAGGCATAATAGAAAGGCCAAGTCTTTTTGAGAGACTTTCTCATTACCATCACCTTTAGCTGTTGCGAAAAAGGTAATGATATGATGGAGTATCCAAAAATGTAGGGTTTTTATGTATTTGACTAGGGAGGTTTTTGGGTCGTGTTTGGTAAATTTTTTACCAAAATTTGGAATAGATGACATCAAGACCGTAGATAATGAAAATAATATTTTCTTCAACTCGAAGGTTGAAGAGGGAGGAAAGTTGTTCAAAGGTAATAAAGTATGGATCACCAAAAGCCCGAAAAACTAACCCATATGCAATGTTGTTATCTTTATCCTATGATCTATCAAGAATTAAGCAATGTAACTTTAATTTCTAACTAGATCTCTAGAAAACTTAGTTCTAGCAACCTAAGTTATAAAGAATTAATCCAAGAATTTATAAATAGTTATGTCAATTTTAAGCGTAAAATTAAACTAGTTTGCAAGGTTTTTAAGTATTCACTCAATAACCTTACCAAGTCTTTTGGTCTTAAAATTACCTAAAAAAGAAGAAGAGATTAAATTGCAAATTGGTCTTAAAAAAGAAGAGAAATTGCAAATGGATTTTTGTGTAAAAGGTTGATTCATCCTACTCATCCTAAATTCAATTGTTCAAGATTTTGCAAGTTTTAAAACTCCTATCCTTCTTTAATTTACAAATTAGTTTTGATTAGCTATCCTTGATTTTTCTTCTTTCGACTTTAATTCTAATGACTTACTTTGTGTTTTAAAAGTAATATTAAATTATAATTACTTATTTGCCTATGATTGCACTTTAACTTGATAATAGTAACGTTAGTTATAAAAGATCTAAAAGAAAAGAATTAAGAGTGGTAAAAGGCAAGAGAAGAGAGACTATTAGAGGGTTAAAGCCTTGTCATGTGTGAAACATGAAAGGAGTGACATCTATTATGAGTAAACATGTGAAGGAGTGTTTGTAAGGATTTTCTTTATTTTCTTTTTTTTTTTAACCATGTCCAATTCTAATGAAGTAGAGAAAGATCTTAAATGAAGGCTTTTTACGAGGAGTGTGCTATTGCAAAAGGAGATGCATTGGTTGTCCAAGATGGTGATGAGGCAACCTGAGAGGGGGGGGGGGGGGATGAATTGGGTTGTAAATAAAAACACAAACAAGTAATGCGAAAACAATAAACAAACAAAAATCAACATAAGGATTTTATAGCAGTTCGACAACGTGCCAACGCCACTCCCCAAGCTTTCACTTAGGCTTTTTTAATTCCTTTTACAATCTCAAGAATAGCCTTTCCCTTTTCAAAGCTCAAGGACAACCTTCCCTTTTACAGGCTTAAGGATAACCTTCCCCTTTATATTTTTCTAGGCACAACACCAACCTTTGTAACCCCTAGCAAGGATAGATCTAAGCAGTGTCAATGCCGATGAATTAGGCAATAAATAAACTTATAAGGCTTAAGAAAACCTACTTTAAAAAAAGTAACAAAAACAATCCTCACTCGACCTAAATACAAAGCAACAACAAAAGGATTGCACAAAGTGTTACAAAGATGTTTACACTTGTTCAAAAAAGTCTCTAACCTCTTTATGGTCTTCAGAAATATTCCTTCTATACCTAAACTAAAAAAACTAGTCGTTAGAGTACTTGAAGTTAAGTTAGACAACTTATATTATTATAATTATATATTATATAATTATAATTATAATATATATAAAATATTATAATTATGTACAAAATATAAATTATTATATATAAAATATAAATTTAATATTAAAATTAATCTTAAAATATTATATTAAAATAATAATAATAATTAAAAAAATATTATTTTTTATTATTATATTTATTATATTAAAATAATATTCAAATTGAGGTGACAATGCCTATTGATTCTCAGCAACACCCATTGAACTTGTGATGGATAGCTCTAACGCCCATTGACAATTCTTTCGTGTTCATTGATCTCAAATTCAATGCCTGTTGGCTCATGATCAACTCCTGTTGTGGATTTTCCAGAATGCATGAACATGATGCTTTGTTTTTCAAACTCTTGCAAATATGCTTTAACTCCCGTTGGAAACTCCTTCAACTTCTGTTGAGAAGGGTCAATGCCTGTTTTGAGTTCTAGAAGCTTTAGCTCAATCGTGGGCACTTTTGCAAAGCCTGTTGTAAATATGCAATGCCCATTGCAAAAATACAATGCTCGTTCCAAGGTTCAAAGCTTTAACTCAATCTTGGGCACTTTTCCAAAGCCTGTTGCAAATATGCAATGCCTGTTGCCAAAAAACAATGCTCGTTCCAAGGTTCAAAGTGCACAGCTATGCCTGACCAATTGTTTAATGCCCCAATTCTTGCTGGTGAATTTTTAATGCCTGTTGAATCGTCCAATAGTCATTGGAAAAAGTTCAATGCCATAGGTCGTGTCATACTAATTATCTAACACCTATTTCAAGTTGCCCAAAGCCCATTAATTGTTTAAAATGCCTATTTGGTATCTCATAATGCTCGTTGAATGTGCATAACTACACTTCTTATACAAAAACACTATGGTCACATATCCTCCATGCATTCATACCATTATCCCCTAACATTCTCTCTGTAAAGGATACAAAAACATTAAAAATACAAACATTTCAACTTCTCTTGATTTTGTTATAGTTTTGTTAACATTCAAAACAAATCATTCAAAGTAGAGAAGTAATGTTAATGCCTTAGGGTCACATGTTCTTTAAACATTCTCCCTTCCTCTTTTTTGAATGATGATAAAACTAAGATGCTTTGATACCAAAAATACAAAACTTAAAACACAGAGGATACCAACTATTACAACATAAAAATACAAATGATGCTTACAAGGCTTGATATCGCATATAGCATATAGGATACCAGTTGTTGGATGACAAACACATACTAAATGATATCCCACCAAAAAAATTCAAAAAATAGTATCTAATCAAATAAGTTAAACCAAACAAATACTAATGATAACATTCAATCATTTAATAAAAGAATCCATAAAAATTCTCCCCTTTTCTGCCACAATGACAAAAAGATATACTAGGCATTCTCCTTTTTTTACCAAAAGCAAAAGAAAGATACTCCCTTAAAAGAAATTTGATCAACATTCTCGAGACAAACACCTAAAATATAGAACAAATAGAGAATGAAAACACAATGCCCATTGCAAATAAAGCATTTGCACTAGGGCTTGAACTCTTAAAGCAAATATGGGTGAAAATAGCAAAGGTGTTTGGAAACTTGTTTTTGGTCATTTTGTATATAACAGATGAATGGGAATTGAAGGAAGAATATTTAAGCCCATACCTAGAGCATATAAAGGATGCAAAACTTTTAGAGAGTCATTTTGTCATCTACCAAAAGAAGAGAATGCAATGGCAGAAAACCTACTAACTTTAGTCTCCATTTAGGATTGTTGCCCCTTAGTGCCCTAGAAGGGGGGTTGGATAGGGTAATGACAAATTTACAAATTCAAACTAAATGCAAAAATAAATGAAGAACCAACACACAAGATTTATAGATGTTAGACACAACTTGCCTACATCCTCTCCTTTAGTATTTCCACTAGAGCATTCACAATTTTGATAGCTTAAGGTATAATCAATAACCTTTACACAAGTAAGTTTCTAGGCACTTACCATGCCTTTACAGATCATAAATTTTTAAACACTATTAACTTCTTACAAGTTATTCATAATTATAACTTAAACCTTAATCCAAAGTTGTTTCTAGGTACTAACTTAAACCTTTCCTATGAGATATTTTCAAAAAGTTTCTTAACATTGAGTTACATAATAAGAGTATAATTCTTTTATGAGAAGGAAAACTCTTTCACCCAAGCAAGAATGGATGCTCAAAGCACATTTACCAGATATGCTTGATGTGAATAAAATGATAAAAAAAGGTTCTTGAGAAGTTTGTTCTTCAAATCATATTTAGAAAATAAATCTTTTAGTTCTTTCTCAAGCTTGATCAATAAATGTCTTTTGGGTACTAGATCACTCTTTATTCATAATGTAACAAACTTTTTGATTGAGAATGATTTTTAAAATGGATTACTCGTTTAGTAGAATAGTTCTCCCTTTTTATTTACTTTAAGAGCAATTCTTTTTATAGGTTGAATAAGGAATTAGCCATTAGAAAAGAGTTGTCATTTCATATTACACTTATAAATAATTAACATCTATCGAGGAAATTTCACGCCCATTGTCAGGGCGTCCATAATTGTTGATTTCACATAAATGGGTGGTTATCAGTCAATATTTAGCTTTAATGATCATTGGTCCTATCGAAACACCCATTGAGACTAGCTATTGAGAGTTGGTGGCTCAAGACTCTTCCTTTCCCTATTTTCATTTGTTTAATCCACTTTTTCTTAAATGGTTGTTAGATGTAAGTAATGATCATTGATTTTAACCTTAATACCCATTGCAATATGCTCAACGCCTGTTATTAATTTCCAAAAAATGTGATTTTTATGCTCTATTTTTTAAAAACTATAGAAGTGATTCAATGTTTGCTGGAGTTCTCACAATGCTCATTGGAAGCATCTCAATGCCTGTTGATTGTTTGAGTATACCTCGTTGGGAGGTCTAAAAGGTGTAGCATATACTATAACATTTGTTCAATGCCTATTACGAAAGTATAACATTTGATGCTAAGTCTAGAGAGAATAGCTCATACTAAGGCACTTGTCCAACGCTGGTTGCCAGAAGGTAATGTCTGTTAATCTGTTCAACTAAGTTTGCTTTGATTTTAACACTTTAATACTTAAAGTTTTTCAACCTTTAACTTAAATATACTAAAATCAAATTCTTCTCCAATCATTAAAGTTTAATGAAATTATGTTCTTGCAAGATTTAACACAAACAATCTTAGACAAATGTTAACCTTAAGTCTTGTATGTAATCATCAAAACAATAACTTAAAACCTAAAAGGTTCAATAGGGATAGGCCGAGTATAATGCCTATGAAACTGTTGATCACACTTTGATATGAGGCGCAATGTTATATAGGTAAAAGGGTGATGCAAGTATTAACAGAGAATTATCCTTGGTATTTTGACATACAAAGGCATCTGAAGAACACATAATACCCTGAAGGGGCTGAGAAGAGGATAAGGATGTAATCCAAAGGTTATCTTTATAATTTATGGTTTATGATAGGATAGTGTATAAGAGAATGCCCGACAGAGTTTATTTGTAATACGTGGTGGAAGAAGAGGCTAGTAGAATCATGAAAGAGGTATATATTGGGGTTTTATAGTCTCCATATGAATGGTAAAATGTTAGCCAAAAAAATTTTGAGATTGGAATATTACTAGACAACTATCGAATGTGACTGTATTCAAAAGGTTTGAAATTGTCATGAGTGTCAGATCCATGATAATCTTAATCATTTACTTCCCACTGAGATGTAGAATCTGACCTCATTGCGACATGGGGCATTGATATGATCAGGGAATTTAGACTAGCTTCTATAAAAAGGCACAAGTATATTGTAGTAGCAATGGACTGCTTCTCGAAGTAGGTGGAAGTTAAAGCTTTTGGTAAACTGAGGCAAAGCATAAGGCACAATTCATTGAGAAAAACCTTATCTACCACTACAGTGTGCCACATCATGTTGTAAAAAATAATGGTGTCCATTTCTAAGTAGAGGTCAAGGTCATGTTTGGAAAATATAGCATAGCCAATCATAAGTCATGTTGGCCCTTGAGCACTAAGAAGGAGGGTTGAATTGGTAGGAATTTAAAAATTTAGAGGGAAGAAAATGAATTTGGGAGATTGAAGGATAAGGATAAGGAATGAACACATAATGTTTTTATAATGGTTCAGGTGTTAAATGAACCCTACATCTACTCCCCAATTCTTCATAATTAGGTGTTCTACTAAATCTAAATGGTGTTTTCAAGCTCACACCAAACTTGTACACTGTGTTTTAATGGCTCACACATAACCTTACAACTTGTGTTCTAAGGCTCACTTAAAAACCTCACTCAATTGTTTTCTCAAAAGCTTATATTTAACTTAATACAAGAGTTTTGACAACTAGACTAACTCTGAAACCCAATTACAATGGTGTTTAATGCTCACACCCAACAATATTAACCCATACATAAAGAATAAAAGGTTGAGAAGTAAAATTACAAGAGTTTAGCTATATTTAATGATATTCTCTTGCATTCATGTCTGTTTGATGGAGCATTTATAGGCAATAACCACCCCAGAGACATTATAAAGAAACTATGTCTAAATCTTTGAGGTTAGCTAGGCAAATTTTGCATTAAAATGCCTATCAGACTAGTTTCACGATCATGACTAGCATTTCGCGATAGCGAATTTCCACTTTGTACTAGAAAGACTGAAATTGCGATGGAAACCCCTATTTGTATCTAGCAGCTAGTCCACATGGTGTGTTATTATTGGTTTTTTAAGAAAACTAATAGCTGTGTTCATTCAATCAACCTAAAAGTCACGATCGCGATCAAAACTCTTCTTGGATGCGATAGTGAGTGCGAATCATTTGTTTGGTAATGAAAAGATACTTGAACAGGTCGTGGTCACAAAAGCATTTTCTCCCTTGTGAATTTTGATATGTCACCACTTGGTAAGCTTTGGTTACACACTTGGTTCCCTCCATGCAGTTACAAAAGTCGCGATCGCGACTGGGAACGCGAAAGTCACTGCGAATCAGACTATATGATAATCATGTCTTTCTTGGAAAGGTCGCAGCTATGATTTGCTCCAAGAATTTATTTGGTTTAAGTTCATCCATTTTTGTTGTAAGGTCGCAATCATGATTTTCAAGTTCTTGACTGCAAATTGATATGCCTTACTTAATGTTTGAGATTTAAACTTCCATCTAACTTTCAATGCAAACCTATCTTAAAAACTGTAAAAACAACACTTAAACGAGATGTTAAAACTTATCAATCTTCATTGTCAAGATCAAAAGAGACCTTTGACTTAAGTTTGACGAGCTTAGTTCAGCAATCTCCCCCTTTTTGGTTTTGACAACTTATATTGATTTTACAAAAGGTAATAAATTATATAAGTGTAAAGTTGAGATAGTTAGCATTTTTTAATAGAATACTTTTTGATAGACTAATAAAACCTATATGAAATGACTAAGTTTAATAAGGGTTGAGATTTTAGATTAGATTACTCCCCCTCAACTTATACTTCCCTTTGATTATATGTCATGCAATTTCTTTCACTATTTCTCTCCCCCTTTGGCAAGATCAAAAGAAGTAAAAAAATGAGTAAAAGTATATATGTGACATGATTCGAAGAGGAATTTGGATATTAAATAGAAGAGTAATCAAACATAATAAGCAAACACATGAAACATAAATTGCAAATAATTTTATTTATGTAGATGAATAGAAATAGAAAGATGTGGGATCATAAACTTAGGCCACAAAACAAACAAAGTGCATGAAAGAACTAAGAAAGAACACTAAAAGATTGGAGTGTTATCATCATTTCCAGAATCAGCAATGTCTTCATCTGTACCTCCTCCTTGTGCTTCATCCCCTTCTTCCACCTCTTGATCTTCTTCTTCTTCTTCTGGAGTATCCTCCAAATCTTCAAAATCAGGGAGGTGGTAATGGGTAGCACCCACCTTTTCTTAGAGGTCCACCAAGTCATTATCGAGGTGGGAAAGTAGAAGAAATCTCCTCTTGATCATCCTTATGTCTTTGTTTAATTTCTTATTTATTAAGGAAAAAGAGATGGCAAATAATAGGTTTTAGGTTTAGACTAAGGAGATGGAATTGATTGGGTACCCTCCTCTATCATATGCTTCTTCCTCTTTGAGGCTTAAGAGGTTTCAAGATTTTTAGCACAAAAAAAAAAACCAAAGGTATATGTATAAGAGCCTGGGTGTATAGCTTTGGCATTGATGAGGTAGGGTAAGTCAAGAAAATTATGGGATGGCAGATATTTCTTTGCGAGGAATTTTTCATTTTCCTCATTTAAGGCCCTCAAATACCTATAGATTATTGTGACATGAGAGGGTAGAAGGAATTGGTTCTTGGGCTTAGTACTCATGTGAATCAATTGATCCATAAGGTATTGGCCGATTTGGATAGGTTTGTTTTTGGTTAAGCAAAATAAGAAGGCTAATTCTTTTTGAGAGACCTTTTCATTCCCATTAACTCTAGCATTTATAGAAAAGGTGATGATGTGATGAAGGAGCCAATTTGAAAGGGTCTAGATATACTTAACCAAAGATATATTTAGGTCATGCTTTGTTTCGATAGAGATTTTGGACCAGAATTTGAAGTAGATGATATCAAGTGCATAAATGATAAAAGGGATATCATCTCTCGCTTGAATGTTGAAAAGGTCAAAGAGTTGTTCAAAGGTTATAAATAAAAGGGTCCTCGAAAGATTAACCTTATTGACCTGCTTTGGATTCAGCTCTTCTGCTTAATGTGATCGTGCACATGAACTCCTTAACTATTTATTTGTATCTGAGTTCATCTCAAAAGATAAACTCATTCTAGCCCAAGTTGGATAAGAGAGCATGAGTTTCATCCTTGATTTCTAGGGATTCAAGGAGAAATGCAGAGGGAATTTTGTTGGGTTGGATGATTTTAATGGAGTTGGCTTTGTAACGGTCTTTCTCCTTCTTCGTTATTCCTTTCATCAAGTGAATGGCAGAAGAGCTAGAAGGTTGGGTTATTCCCTTTCCTTCTCTGCTTTAGAGAGCTTTTTGGGTGCCATGAAAGAAGTTAGAAGATGGTAGTAGGTTTGGGACAAGAAAATGAAGATAGATGAAAAGAATATGTAAAAGTGAAATGGACGAGTGTTAGAGACATTTAAATAGGTAAAAATATGATGAAAAACAATAAACAAAGGCCAAATTTGCAATAAATGAGGGAGTGTCATCAGTTGCAGTAAAATCAATTAATGTTTGGCAGCTACTCTAATTTGCGACTACTAATTACAAAAAATCTGAGCAATGGATAAGAATTTCTTAGAAACCAAAGGAAGTAATGGTCAAAACTTTTGAAATTTGAATAAGTTTGTAGGGGCAATCTTAAATCATGATAGCGAATTAGAGGTATGACAAAAAGAAGAAGAGTGCTTGTAAATTGTGACCGTGATTTTTCCATTGCAACTGCGAATTACAAAGCAAAAGAAAAGAAATGAAGAAGAAGGAAAAAATGGCATTTCTAGATGTGATCCACTTAATGTAATGAGAATTAATGTATGCAAATTGGCATAAAGAATGACATTTGCATAAAGAATTAAATCCTCATAAGTAATTAAAATACATCTATATCAAGCACAACATTCAATTATTTAATTAACAAAATTAATAAGGAATATGCAATAAGATTTAATTTTTACCCTAGTGAGCTTCCATCGAGCAATCCTAACTCGCTCTTAATGAAGTTCATCCTTTCTTCATTAAGGGATTTAGTGAGAATATTCGCAAGTTGATGATTGGTGTTAATAAATTCTAACACCAAATCACCATTTTGGACATGATCGCTAATAAAGTGACGCCTAATATCAATATGTTTGCTCCTAGAGTGTTGGAAGGGATTCCTTCAAAGATTTATTGCACTTGTGTTGTCATATTTGATGAGAATGTGATCAACAACTTTGCCATAATCCTTTAGTTACTGTTTCATCCAAAGAACCTGGGTGCAATAACAACCTGCTGCTACATATTCTGCTTTAATAGTGGATAGAGCAACTGAAACTTGTTTTTTACTAAACCAAGAAAGTAAACATTCTCCTATAAATTGGCAAATTTCAAAATTGTTTTTTCTATCTAGTAAGCTACTGACATAATCTGCATCCAAATATCCTAAAAGGCTAAAAGATGAATTCCTAGGATGCCATAAACCCAAGTGCAATGTACCATGTAAATACTTAAGAATCCTTTTAACAGCATTAAGGTGTGATTCTTGAGGACATGATTGAAACCTAGCACACATACATACATTAAACATGATGTCAGGTCTAGAGGCAGTCAGATAGAGTAGAGAAACAATCAAACCTCTATACCTCTTTTCATTAATAGACTTACGCGATTCATCTTTGTCTAGTCTGATGGTAGCACTCATTGGTGTCTTCACCACTTTGCATCCTTCCATACCAAATTTCTTGAGTATGTCCTTTGTGTACTTAGTTTGGTTGATGGATATGCCCTCTTTGGTTTTGCTTGATTTGTAAGGCAAGAAAGAACTTGACCCATCATGCTCATCTCAAATTCCTTAGTCATACATTTGGAAAAATCTTTACAAAGAGATTCATTAGTAGCACCAAATATAATATCATTAACATATATTAGTACAAAGAGTATGTCTTGATTGTGCTTTTTGATAAACAAAATAGCATCAACTTTCCCTTTCTCAAAGTCATTTTGTCAAAAAAATGAGTTAAGCCTTTCGTACTAAGCTCTTAGAGCTTGTTTCAAACCATATAAGGCTCTAGTTAATTTATAGACATAATTTGGAAAAATGTGAGATAAAAACTAGGAGGTTGTTTAACATAAACTTCCTCCTCAATGAGATAATTTAAAAATGCACTTTTAACATCCATTTGAAAAAGTTTAAAATTCATGTGACATGCATAAGCTAAGAGATCCTAATGGCCTCTAATCTTGCGACAAGGGCATAGGTTTCATCATAATCAATGCCTTCTTCTTGGTTGTACCCCTTTACAACCAATCTACCTTTATTTCTAGTAATGAAACCTTGCTCATATAACTTATTCCTAAGCACCCAATTGCATCCGACAATAGGGTGTTCCTTAGGTTTAGGAACAAGTTCTCATACTTTGTTTCTCTCAAATTGGTTGAGTTTCTCATGCATGGAAATCACCTAACTTTCATCATAAAGAGCCTTATTAATTGATTTTGGCTTTAATTGAGAAACAAATGCAAGATTAATGTCTAAGGCATTAAGTTGAGATCTAGTACTTGTACCCTGGGTTGTATCGTCAATAATTAGATCCTTTGGGTGATGTTTGGAGAATCTTTAATCCTTGAGAAGATCTTGATATGAAATTTCTACTTGTTGTGGTTGGAATTCCTTTTCTTCTTTTGATTACTTATCTTCATCAGGGTTTATAACAATTTCTCTCAAGTTTACTCTAACTCTATTTTCTCAAAGTCACTTGCAAGATTATCAATAAAAGAACCTCTCCCAAGATCAAGTTTACTAGATTCATCAAACATAATGTTCATTGACTCCTCAACAACCATAGTACTTTTATTGAATACTCTATAAGATTTAGTAGAAGTGGAATATCCTAGAAAAATACCTTTATTTATCTTAGAATCAAAATTTTCAGGATTGTCCTTGGTATTTAAGATGTAACATTTACACCCAAAAACTCTTAGGTATGATAGCTTAAGCTTTCTACCATTCCAAAGCCATAAGAAGTTTTATTGAGAATGGGTATTGTGAAAACACAATTAGCAATGTAACAAGAAGCATTGATGGCTTCGGAGTAAAAGTAATTAGGTAAGGAATACTCATTGAGTATAGTTCTAGCCATCTTTACTAGTATTCTATTTTCTACTCTACAACACCATTTTGTTGTGGTGTTCTAGGAGTTGAAAGATTATGAGAAATCCTATTTTCTAAACAATAAGACTCAAAAGATTCATTTTGAAATTCCTTTCCATGGTCACTCTTAATAGAAGAAACGAGGTAACCCTTTTCATTTTGAACTTTTTTTTTTTACAAAACTTTTAAAAGCATCGAAATTGTCATGCTATGAGCTGGAAAGGATACCAAGTAAACCTAGAGTAATCATCAACTAGGACAAATACATAATACTTTTTTCCTACACCAACATTCCTAGTAGGTCCAACCAAGTCCATACTGAAGAGGTATAGATGTACTTATAACATTTTTTACCTTGAATGGAAATAGATGTTGCCTTCCCATTTAACATGGTCCACATGTTTTGTCCTTTGAGAATTTTAGCTTAGGAAGATCTTCCACTAGCTTTTCTTTTGATAGGCTTTGTAGGAGTTCTAAGCTAGTATGACTAAGTCTTCTATGTCAAAGTCAAGCTTCATTACTAAAGGATACAAGACACTTGAAGGGTTGGTTAGCCAAATTGTGTAAGTCAATTAAGTAGGTATTGCCCCTCCTTTCACCTTTGAAGACTATGCTTTTATCCACCAAAGTGTTAACTCGGTACCCTCTTGGGTCAAAGGTGACTTTGTTATCTTTATCACATAATTGACTTACACTTAACAAATTATGTTATAAACTATCTATAAGAAGAACATTATCAATAAGTGAACAATCATTCTTACTAATTATTCCAATGCCAATTACCTTACCTTGGCATTGTTCCTAAAAGTGACATTGCTACCTTCTTTCTCTTTTATGGCTATGAATAATTCTTATTGCCCGTCATATGCTTTGAGCATCCATTATTCACATGCCAATCATTATCTTTATTGGTGGTTGTTATACAATCCTACATAACATAAACAAATCACTTTTGTTTAGGTACCCAAGTATATGCTTGGGTCCTTAGGGGTTAAGCCTAGAAAGGTCCTCTAATTTGAGGTGATCCTTTCTAATATAATAATCGATATTTATATGACAAAACTTCATGCAAAAATGACATTGGAGTTTAGACTTGTTAGTCGTTCTCATATATATAACTTTGGTATGTGTAGAGGTACTTCTCATGCTATGATGGTGTGAATGTGAGCATGTGCTTGAATGGTTAGAAGTAGATGAGAATTTTTTATGTGCGTTAGGGTGAGCATGTTTCTTAGTGTAGATGTATGCATGGTTAGCCCTTTTTAGCATAGGCTTTGAACATTGATGTGCCTTCCCTTTGCCCTTGGGAATTGGTGGCTTAGTGCTATGAGCACTCTTCCTCCTAACTAATTAATAATAGATGTTTGAGGCGTTAAAGCTCTAATGAAAATAGTGAAAGGGGAAGTAGATGATGAGGATGCTCCATTGAAGCCAAGAGCATGTCTAACTAGGGGGTCTTTGAGAAATAATTAATGTATTTAAAGTTTCATTCCCTTTATGAAACTTAGAAATAGAATTTCTAAGCTAAATTACCTCTTCTTTTAACGTATCATTTTCCTTTCTCAAGGAATTTAGAGAAGTTAAAGGCTTTATAAGACTTTATACAAATTTTTTAAGTTCTTCATTAGAAGTCCTCAATTCACTTACAAGCTTATTTAATGAGTTAAACTCATTTTATAGTTTTGAGCATTTCTTTTTGTAAGTTTTCATTTGTGACTTGTATTGTCACATCTCAAGGTAAGAGCTTCCAAGAGCTCATCATCCATATCATCTAATACATCATAGCTTTCATAAGAATTGGTGAAGAACTTACCTTATTTAAAGAGTCATCTTGTGCCATGAAAGATAGATTTGCCACTTCCTCATCTTCATCTTCCTTACTAGAGCTGTTATCTCAAGTAGCTTTGAAGCTTTTCTTCTTCTTTTTTTTTTTTTATCTCGTTTCTTCTTCTTTTTCAACTTAGGGCAATCATACTTGATGTGGCCTTGCTTGCCATATTCACAGCATGTTACTTCACTCATCCTTTCTTTAAGGTTAAGAGATGCCTTCTTGAAGTTCCCTCTATCCTTTCTTCTTCTTATCAGCTCCTTAGTTCTTCTAGAAACCATAGTGGGCTCCTCCTCTTCTTTTTCACTATCATCATCACTTGAGACGACCTCTGTTTCTTTATCTTTAGATGAGGATTTGAGAGCTAAAGTCTTATTCTCTATTTTGTCATTCTTATCCCCTTACCTTCTTATCTTCTTCATCTCCTCATCTTTTTTCAAAGGTAGCTCATGAGTGAGAAGCTTGCCTATGAGGACATTTATTGGCACTTTTGCAATTCTAGATTTGACTCTTTTAGGCTACTTACTCTAGAAGAACCTTTCTTTACAATCCTAGCTTTCAGGTCCATCAAAGGCTTTTCATATTCTTTAAAGGCTCAAAGGGATCTTTGTCATATATCTATTTACCCTATAAAATAAACATGCATGAATACATTTGATATAAATTTACGCTTGATTTTTTAAAGACAATATATAACTTCTTACAATGGATCGAAGCATCAACGATAAGCCACGAGGAAATGAACCAGTGTTGTTTCACAAAGTGAAAACTCAATAGTATTCATTGAAGCTTCAATAGCATCTAAGTTGAATCCTTCCTTAGGTAATTTCTTAAGCATGCATATGATTAATTCTTCCACCTTTGGAACGTCTTCTTTAGACACACCCTTCAATCCAATAGCAAACTGAGCCTGAAGAAAGTCATCTTCAACCCCCACCACTAATAATAACATCTCTTAAACCATTTTCCAATAAGATTTTCCTCAAGGGAAAAGTAGGAGTTCCCAATATGAGATGACCAAGAAAGCCCAACCTAAGCTCAGTTTCCAAGTCTAAGGGTTCCACAGAAAGCAACCAGTTAAGGTATACCATATGCTTATTTTTTAGATCACCCCCTTCACCAGTAGGATATTTCTTAACAATCCTCACTAGCTCTGAGAAGAGTTTTTGTGGCTCAAACTTAGACTCATTGAGAGCTAAACTCACGTCAAACATATCTAGATACTCTATGAGAGAGAGAGAGAAAGAGTAAGTGAGAAGCTACAATATTAATGTAATTTCCAGAATCCTAAACTTTTTAAGTAACAACAATATAAGAATAAGATGAATATACATTGTAAATAATCTAAGACCCAAAGGAATAAGTTATCTTCTTTAAATCACCTCTTTCTCCTTCTGCAGTATGTGGCTGTTAATTCAGATAGACTACTGCCAAATTATGCATGCTTTAGGGGTAAAAGGCAGCATGTGGTTGTTACTTCATAATTGGTGAGTATTCTTCCCAATTTTTTCAGGTTTGTGATAATGGATAGGATTCTATTTGTCATATCGATAATGCTTTTGTTATACGTCATTGTGAATAACTCCTATTCTATTACATACATCTCCAATCTGCTGGATTCACCAAGGTTGTGCCTTCATGGTAATTCTCTAAAGCTTTCAAAATTCCATGGTTATAAGGCAATGTTGAACTTTTCCTATTTCTTCCCTTGATAAGGAACTAAGAAGGATTGTCATTGTCCTTTTATTTCTTCCATTTGATCTTTAATGAGCTTCCACCCATTCTTCCCTTAGGATTAACTCTTCACTTTCATCAACCACCTTAGTAGGAGGCTTCCATTCTTTTTCCACAATATCCCAAAGGTCCACCACATCGCTATCCAAATATATCTTCATCCTATACTTCTAATATGTATAATTGAATCTATCAAAGTATGGCTTAAGATGTGTGTTGATTCCTTCTTATGCCATGTATATTTGCTCACTCAATAAAGAGTTTTAATGAGAACTTGGCTTTGATACTACTTGTTGGTGCTTGAGCACCAAAAAGTGGGGGTTGAATTGGTATGAATTTAAAAATTTAGAGCAAAGATAATGAATTTAGGAGATTGAAGAGGAAAGAGAAGGAATGAACATATAATATTTTTATAGTGGTTCGAGTGTTAATGAACCCTATATCCACTCCCCAATTCTTCACAATTGGTTATTCTACTAACTCTAAATGGTATTTCCAAGCTCACACGAAACTTGTACATTGTGTTTTAATGGTTCACACACAACCTTACAGCTTGTGTTTTAAGGTTCTCATAAAAATCTCACTCAAGTGTTTTGTTTAATGCTCACACCCAACAATATTAACTCACATACAAAGAATAAAAGTTGAAGAAGAAAAATTGCAAGAGTTTGGCTATGTTCAATGATATTTTCTTGTATTCATATCTATTTGGAGTATTTATAGCTATAACCACCAAAGAGATATTACAAAGAAACTATGTCTAAATCTCTAGGGTAAGCTAGGCAGATTTTACATTAAATGCCTGTCAAACTAGTTTTGCAGTCATGACTAGCATTTCGCAGTCGCAAATTTCCAAGTTGCACTAGAAAGACTGAAATCATGGTGGATAACCCTATTTGTATCTAATAGCTAGTCCATATGGCATGTTGTTATTGATCTTCTAAGAAAAATAGACATTGTGTTCATTTAATCAACCCAAAAGTCATGGTTGTGATCAAAACTTTTTTTTGACATGACAGTGACCCCAAATCATTTTGTTTGGTAATGAGAAAATGCTTCAACAAGTTACAGTCATGAAAACTTTTTCTCCCTTTGCAAATTTTGATATGTCAACGATTATCTTGGGCACCGGACAAGTTTTGGTTATACACTTGGTTCCCTCCATGTGACTATAAAAGTCGTGATTGTAATTGGGAACACAAAAGTCACTACGAATCAGACTATATGACAATCATGTCTTTCTCAATAAGGTTGCAGCTGTGATTTGCTTCGAGAATTTTTTTTGTTCAAGTTCATCCATTTTTGTTTTAAGGTTGCGGTTGCAATGTTTAGGTTTTTTACCATAAATTTGTATCTCTTTCTCAATGTTTGAGATTTAGACTTCCATCTAACTTCTAATGCAAACCTATCTTAAAAACCACAAAAACAACACTTAAATAAGATGTTATAACTTATCAATCCTTATTGTCAAGATCTAAAGAGACCTATGACTTATGTTTGATCAACCTAGTCCAAGAAGTCATCACTTTATAGGGCACAGGCCAACAGAGCAGTGCAAGCAATAAATAAAAATGTTAAAATTATCATTGTCAAGATGATTAAAACTTATAAAGACTGGTATGAGAAGTTACTATTTGTCTTATGGCTTATCAAACTACAATAAGGAAGTCGATTGGGATGACATCATACTCTTTAGTATATAGGATGGAGGTAGTGCCATCAATTGAGCTGGAAGTGAAGTCCTTAGGGTATTCATTAAGTTTGGCATACCTGAGTACCAATGGATAAAAAGTAGACTTAAACAACTAGCTTTGCTAAATGAGAAAAGGTTGAAAGCCTTGTACCACATCAAATTATATTGGGATATGATGGCCCACACATTTAACAAGAAAGTCAAAACAAGCGCTGTTAAGGTTAGTGATCTGGTGCTAAAAGCAGTCCGACCACAAACTCGGGATCCTCAAGGAAAATTTAAGCCAAACTAGAAAGGCCCCTATGTGGTCAAATAGATATATTCAGGCGATGCGGTGAACTTAGCAGATATGGATGGGAACTAATTAACTGAGCTAGTGAATTTAGACTAGTTGAATATGTATTTCATGTGAGATGTGAGAAAAGTTAAATAGCCTATTAAGTTGAGAACACAAAAGGCTAGCTTAGGCAAAAATTAAGGCATGAATAAATAATGAAAAGGAAAAAGAAAAAAAGAAGAAAATCTCGCTAAGTCAAAAATCCAAAAAGGTATCTTAGGCAAAAGTTAGACCATAAAAATGAATAATAAATGTAAGTAAAAGCCGAGAGAGTGTGACTAACCACTATGGGACCATTGACAGGATAGTTGGGTGACAATGGAGAAGATAAAGATGAATAAGCAAAGGATCAACAAGACTGAGGCACTAAGCAAGAAAATTGGATGAATTAATGTGCCAACATTAAAAGCAAAAATTATGCACTTAATTAACAGGTAATGTGTAAAATGTAAATGATTCACGTTAAACATAATATTAGATAGAAGTACATTTGCATAGTTAAAATGAATTAGCCATACATGATTTGGAATTAGAAATAAATATAAAATAGTATTTTTTGTGTAAAAGCATTATCTACTATTTGCTAATGTGATGTTGATGGCTTTAAAAGTTATGTAACCATGCCATGTAGTCCGTATCATCATTAGGTTGAGGGCCTCTACTATTATAGAAGTCACATATATGGTAGTTGGTCCATGAACCCTTAACCCTATCTAGGAAGCAGTGGGACAAAGGACACTCCACAAATAAAGGAAATAACCATACCTCGAACTGAGGAACGTAAATAAGCTAGGTCATAAAAAGTGCCTAAAGCTAAGGCAGAGGACGGTTCAAAGTAATGTTGCAAGTAGTAGAGCCGATAGGGAGTACAAGCAAAAGATAGTTACTCTCTTGGCAAGTAGCGCCATGAGTGCTCCACTCAATTCTAGTAATAGCTGTAAGGAGTCGGTGGTAGTGATGTGAGACATCTAGTGTGCCCACTCAATTCTGGTAATAGCTAGCCTTAGTAGATGACAGTTCAAAGTAATGTTGCGAGTAGTAAAGCCTTACATCCATAGCAGCCAATATTTCCAACCTCTCTTGGATCCATATCTTAAAAAAAGGAAGAGAAGGAAAGAAAAAATAAAAACAAAATATGCCCTTTAGGTTGAAAACTCGAAAAGGCGACCTAAGTAAAAAAGTGAAGGTGGTCAAGGCAAAAGTTAGGGTAATAAACATAATAAAAAAAGAGAGAAAAAGATAAAAAGAAGGAAAGGCTAGGTAAGAACCACATGAAAAAGGTAGTGCAAGAGGTAGTCTTACCTAAAGTAATAGTGGCCTCCCTGTAAAAGAGTCACCAACACCAAGAGGCACTCTATTGAGTCCCACTATAGTCTCGCCCAAGATTATCGGTATAGGAGTCCTCTCCAGTTCAACTCTCTCTAAAAGTGGTAAAATCTATAGATTTATCTCTCCACCTACACTGTAACAAATACTTGCCCATTAGAGTGGCTTCCGCAATATGGGTCTGAGCTACCCGAGCATGGTGTCTAGAAAAGAAGAGAGTGATAAAAAAAGCCATGAGAATCTTCCCCTCACTCAAAGAATACCTAGGTATCTCCTTATATTTCATGTCAAATAGGTCTACCATCTTTCAAATATATGGGTAATCAGTTGAGGCAGTGCAATATGGTTCACAGCTGTAACACAATAGTTAAGAATGGTGCCAAATTCCTCTAACAAGGGGCATATCTCTGCATCTCCAAAGCAAAAAGTATGGGTAGTAGGATCCCATAAATTACAAGCTGTCCACAGAAAATGAGTATCGAGGTGGACAAAGATGAGATAGTGAATAGTTGAAATGCCCACCCATGGTAGATCAAACCAAATCTAGGTTGAAAGACAATACTCTTGACATGGTTTGGAAGTCGAACGTAATGGGTGTAAAGAGTAAATTCAAAATGGGTATTTATAGGTTGATAGGTCTATACATCCCCATACTATGTTTGTATAGCCTCTGATCAGGGCTATATAGCCATGCAACTGGGTTGTACATGCCTCATATTGGGTTGTACAACCCTTATTTTCTAGAAAGAAGTTGGGTAGCTCCTCATTTGTATTTTGAACTTAAAATGACATTTGTATATGTTGTGGAAAGCATATATGTAAAAGAATGACAACACACATATAAAGACACATAATCTGAGGCCAAAACCATGTTTCTATGTTAAAACAAAATCAGAGTATTGGCATTTGACAAAAAAATGGAGATAATGCCACCGTATTTGTCATAGAAATTCCTAAGCAATCATCCAAAATTAGGAGGCTTTCAAATTGCCTAATAAACTATACAACTATGCGAATATCAATTATATGTATTGTATCAAAAAAGAAAAGAGGAAAAAACATCCTAAAAAGCAAAGTAAAAAAGGGCAAGTCTCTAGGGCTCATCAATCCTCACCTTCGGAATGAGTCGCCTCTAAATCTTTGGCCTTGCCATCCGTTGCCACATACTTGTGCTCCACAACTGCTTAAGCTAAGGCCTCCGTCAAGCATTGATCTTTCTCTTTAATCTTATGGGTCAAGCGTTGGCTCCTTTTTTACAAGAAACATAAAGGTTAGGATGAATACGACACAAAACACAAATCATGAACATGTATAGATGCATTGCTTATGTTTTCCTTTACTAACCTGCATAGAGTACATCTGCTGCATCACAACCCTCTTCAAGGTAGTGGTCAAATCAATCGCAGCCTCAATCGACACACAAGGAATCTGCAAAAAGAAAAAGAGAAGCATCCTTAGAAACAAAGCTCATAAAATAGTTAAGGTATAAGGAGATAAAAAAAGAAAATACTTACATTGGTGATCTCGACTGATTCAAACATACAGATAGTCCAGGTGATCTGCAATGACATCATGGATCTAGTCAATGAAGTCATGCTTGACTCCAACAGACTATTTGGCATGGAAGCCAGGTCACTTACCACTACCGACTCCATGCCTTCTAAAGCTGATCATTAGCCTATTTATGACCCTTGGTAGTAGCACTGGCAAATGCAAAAGTAGCAGTAACTTTCGAGTATCCTATGTAGTGGTGCCTCAGCTCCTGTGTTACATAATGATCCCTTCATCAAGCGTGTATTGAGGGAATGCCTTAACAGTTGCCTCTAATAAAGGAAGACTCCCTATGAGTTCTCCAATCATCTAAGACTTGTAGGGAGTGTTGGCAGAAGATAGTTGCTCCTCTGGCAAGTAGCACAGTGCTATGGCAAACTTTGTACCCACAAGGTCCCTCAGCAATAATAGGCCTATGGGCAGGCGTTACATGATCGGTTGCTCAATGAGGCCAACACACCAATAAAAGATGCGCTCTCTTAAGTACCACTATTGAATGGAGGTCTCACCATTAGACGATGGCCATTAAAGATAGCCTCTGCCTCCACCATCTCTAGAGGCCATATCTCTGTAGGACTCCTATAGTCGAGGCATAACTGTAATAAGGATGGAAAACCATTGTATGTGTAAAACCATATAATAAAAGAAAAATAATCATTACTCAAACAATTTTATCCATGCAATAAGAAGTACTTAGTCTAAAGTAATTGTGTTTAGGTGAATACACTTGGCAACAATGCAAGACTCCTCGCAAGACACGACACTCCACCATGAGAAGCGAAGGTAGTGACCATCCACATCATCCTCAAGGTCTAACCCCTCTAGCAAGTGTAACTCAATGCCCCATGCCTATCAACAAAGATAACATAAGTTTCAAAATATTTAAATAAAACTCAAGCATAAAAAAAATTGGAATTGAGAGATACTTATGATGAGGACCCTCTATGCACTACACATGTACCCTGTGCCTTGGGAGCACTAATTTAGATATCTGTAAAGGTATGCCAGTGCCATGGATCCCTAGCCAAAATGGTATAGTAGGCCCAGGTCCTCCAGCATCAACACTAAGAAAAGCTTGGCCACGTCAAAGGCACTTGAGAATAAGACCCCTGATAGGGTGTACAACAGAAAATATAGTATGTGTTAGTCAATCACCTCATCAAAGTTGTAATCGATGACCTAGGGTGCACTAGTTCGTATGTTAGACCTTACCACAATCCTACTCCCCTTGAGCAGGGGGACGCAACCAAGGACCCTCAACAAATAGTCCATCTGAAGCACCTACTCATGCACACCATAATTCGTGAGTAAGGGAATACCTATGAATCGTAGCTTGGCCAGGAAGGTGAAGTCTCTGATATGATCGCCACCTCACAAATCAAAGGTAGATGGAAGGTATGAGTTATATCCATCTACTGTCTAGTAGTGCATGCATCATCATTCAATTGATCTTTGACGTCTCATCCAGTAGCAACTACAAAAAAGTCCATATCTCTGTACCTTCCAAATAGGCCATGACTCGGGGATGCAGAGTCCAAACCCACTCCCTAATAGGACCCACAACCCTGCCTCTCTTCTAGAAGGTGACAATCTCCTGTAAGAAAGTAAAAAGAAATAAAAAGGGGAATGAATAATGGAAAATACATATATGTATATATTTTTTTGTATGATTATCAAGGTCTGAGAACAAAAGAATCAGAGAGGTACAAATTCAAAGGCAAAGAAACAACAAGTCCCAGTCACTAGGGTTTAATTACAAGTTTTGAGGGAATTATGAAGATAATTTCCAAAAAAAAAAAAAAATCAATCAACATCCACAAAAGAAAAAACAGTGAAAGATTGACAAATTGGCAAGATAGATAAATAAACTATTTATAATCTTAGTTATGTACCCTAGTCATTCACGGGTTAGTTTATTAATTAATTTTAATCGTTCTTTATACATATCACAAAATGAAGGCTAAGTGCACACAAATCAAGATAACCAACCAAACTAACAAGGAATAAGATTTTACTAAAGATAAAAGGCGAGTGTCTTAGAAATTATCTCTCAATATTTTATAAGCTAACCTAATGTTCTTAAGCAATTCTAGGGTAGCATAAAAAATCTACAATGGTGAGATAGAAAATTAAATAAAATAAGATAAAAGGAAAATAATGCTTACCAATCCTAAGGCAGCTTTGTGAGGTGATGGCATAAGTTATAACCCATCAATGTGTCACCATCTGGAGGAAAGCTGGGTGGAACAATCTTTGCAATCATACCTTGAATGGTCTCATATGTGCGAACCTAGGATTGTAGCTACTCTAGAGTATGCAATGTCATAAGGTCCTCATCAAAAAACTCCTCTTGGATGTCGAACATCTCATTGTCATGGTACTTGACCATGGTAATCACTCGAAAAAGAAAGTGAACCTAAGAATTAAGTGTGAAGTTTTGAGAGAGAAAAGGAGAGAGAAAGAAGAGGAATAACGCAATGAAGGTCACTTTCAAAGGGGTATATATAGTGGACTAAGGTTGTACAACCCTTATAGGTCAGTACAGACCTTAGGTCTATATAGCCATATACTGGGCTGTACAGACCCTTTGTAACAAGTAGGCCCAGTTTGGGTATTATGAGCACACCTCACTTTCTAACCCATCTAACCTTATTCCCCTTAACCCACTGAGACCAACCAAGCTTCTCCAAGCTTAGCTACAATTAAATTATCAAAATACCCCTAGCGTCTCTTTAATCCCAATTACAACTAAATTATTGAAATGCCCCTAGCTTCCCAAATTACCTTAAAATAGCCAAATTACCAAAATGCCCTTAGTTTCCCAAATGACCTTAGAGTAGCCAAATTATTAAGATGCCCCTAACTTCCTAAACGATTAAGTGTAACAAAATTATCAAAATGTCCTTAGCTTTTTCAATAACCTTAAAGCATCAAAATTATCAAGATAGCCCTAGCCTCCTAAAAAGTCTAAGAGCGACAAATTTATCGAAATACCCTCATCTAAAGAAGACAATTTTACTGTCTAAATGATCAGTTAAGATGCCAAATTTCCCTCAGACATTCCCGAGAGCTAAGATATTAGGTAAATTACTATAATTCTCTCATTTCTTTAAAAATACCTAGGGAACACCCCAAGCTTTCTAATTCGAATCAAACAATCAGAATGTCTTTCAATGGCTAACTTGACCACCTTTATGGCCTTAAAATATTTTCAAGAAAAATTAATCCTTCTCAAAATTGTCAGAACCTGAGGAAACACTTCTTATAATATCTAGGCTCAAGTCATTTTCTTGAAAATACTAACAAACCTCTAAAATAGCTAAAAGAGATGCAAAGATATTGATTTAGTTCTATAAGCGCCAAAAAGACCTAAATGACATAGGAACAACTCAGGGGGGCATCCCTGAGCCTAAGCTATCAATCAAAAGGACTAAAATACCCACTAAGAGAATATTTAAAGATAATACAAGAAGCCAATTACCATCTATATAACACGAAGTACCTGTTAGGAAGCTACCATAATAACTTCATAACCTGCTAGAAAGCAATTGTAGCATCAAAACACCTGGTACCTACTAAAAAGTTGTCAAAACAACTATAGTACTTGCTAGAAAGTTGTTGAGGCATACAAAACAACTGTTACCTACTAGAAAGCTACCTGAATAACTTCAGTACATACTAGAAAGTTGTTGAAATATATAAGAACATTAGGTACTTACTAGAAATCTATTAGAACAACCTTTAGTACCTATTCAAAGAGCTGCTAAAGACTTGTACCCTTTGGTATCATCATTAATGTTTACATTTGTTACTTTACTTTGTTCAGACTTGCTCAAACAACTATTTCTCAAATGTTGTTTTTTAAGACCCACAAACCAGGGGATCAATTGTAAGCATCATCTTTTGGACCACTAGTTGTAGAGCTCGATGATGAAAATCACTAAACACATCCTTAAAATGCAAGGGGAATTGACAGAGGAAGAGATAAAAGTCTAAGGAAACGTTAGAGAAGCCTAAAACCAAGCTTATTACTAAAGGCCCAACACCAAGCCCAAGACTAATAACCTAGGCTGCTAGCTTAAACTACCAAGACTATACAACTTAATCTTAGGGTTGTACAACCCACTACTAAGCTATAGAGTGCTCTCTTAAACCTTAGCCATCAAAAACTTCTAGAACTGGTCCCCTCTTAAACCATAGGGTTGTACAACCCTAACATATGGATGTACAACTTATTTTTAGTTGTATAGCCTGCATGCAAACCCTTTTAATGTCTAGTACACACATCCACCACCTATAAATACCCCTCCCATTTGAAGAAAGGCTTGGAAAAATCTAAAGTTACTCTATTAAATTCAGTCTCAAACATCCCTAAAACATAAAGACCATAAACCCTAACTCACCTCAACTCACTCTATGGTAAAATTAGACCTAATCTTTTAATCATTATGCATTCCTTAAGCATTTTAGTGGAAATTATTGAACTTATGAGCCTTTGAGGGCATAGAAATACATAGAGCCACCCATGAATCCCCTCACTCTCCCCCTTTTTCTTCCATTATTTTCTTTCTTTGTTTTCAAAACCAGGAAATAAGGGTTGTATAGCCTTATTTATAGGCTATGTAGCCCTGTCGCTGGGTTGTATAACCCTCTTATTGGGTTGTACAACCTAGTTTAACTGGTAGACAAATTTTGCAAAAAATGATTTTCTTTACTTATCTAGATTTCACCTTTTTCAAAACTTTTTTTTTGTAATTTTTTAATTTTTCAGCAATGGAATAATGATAGGATAAATATCCTAAGATCCATGTTCATATCAAAATTAGACCTTGAGAGTGATTTTTAAGTGATTGCACAACTTCTTTTTATATAATGCTTCATGTTTCTTTATTTGTGATTTAGTGTGATGGTTAAGGTTTTGTTTTGATCCTTTTTGGATAGTGACCAAGTGAGGATTTAGTCACTCTTAGGACCTTAAGAGCCATATCCCTTTTTTTTTTTTTACATCTTTTGGTTATGCATTTCTGAGTACTATTAACACATGTTTTATTCTTACAACATCTCATTTATTGATATGCATTATAACATTTTTTATGGTTAGTAGTGTTTGTGGATGCCTAGCTCTTGGCGAGCAATGAAAGGGAGGATTCATTAATCCCATGACCTCCTTTTGTGATGATTTAGCCTTAAGACATTGAAGATCCTCCATTAGGCTTTGCATTGCATGTTTACAATTTTTGTTCCCTATAATACTTATGCTTACTAGTGTTTAATGTTGTCCATGTGATGTGGGGATATGATGTTATGCACTTAGATGTATGTTTAGGGACCTTGACTTTAAGGATGTGGTAAGCTAATTACTATGGACCTTATTTGCTTTCCTTTTAGTTTCTTTTACTCACTTTCTTCTTATTTGTCACTAACTTGTTCTCTTTCTTTGGGTGTGTAGGTGTTCTTACTTGAGTTAGACCACGAGTTTTATCTTGATTATCATATTACATGATTACGAATAATTGTGCTTGAATGGATAGATGATAATGAGTGTTAAAACCACTATGTCATGATGCTTGACCCCCTCCCCTTTGAGATGATTATGCTTCAGTTGATGTATGGATATGACAGATAAACCTTATACCATGATGCACGACATGCCTTAGTGGATGTATGGATATGCATGGTATACCATGATTCATGACCCCTTCCTCTGTGGATTAATGGAATAATTTGATTTGTTTGATTGCATTTGATGTGTGCTCAAGACCATTAATTAGACTAATCAATAACTCAGTTAAAATATTAAGAGTGAATTAAAATACCTAAAGGCTAGATCTTAATATTTAGGCAATTTGAGGGTGTCTAACCTCTTCCTTTGCCCAATTTTTGAACCTAATCTCTGATGGGGTGAAGACAAAATGAGTTTTCTAATTGACTTAGATTAGGTTCAGATTTTGCCTTCCTGGACTCTTATCTTAACTAAAATCGGGTAGCAACTCCATAATTCATGAGGATGGTACTAACATATTGTACCACTTTTTAGTCCCATGATGACCACCTATTAAGGCTTAAGGCTTTAATTTCAAGGCCCATAGGATCCCCATTGATCCAAACTCATGCCATATTTTAGGGTCATTACTAATGTAAAGACCTTGATCCTCTCGATCCACCATTAATCAATAAAAGGATGGTGTCGTAAATAAGATTCCACTTGTTTGAGTACAAAACTGCGAAACTCAAGGCACTCATAGCTGGTCATGGTGAAATATGAAAGGATATAGGCAAAGAGTGCTCATGTTGAGGGTCTTGATTGGCTCGAAGGTACAAGCTAACCAAGTGAGCTACAATGACATTATTGATCATGTTAAAAATGCCATGCATGACTCCACCATGCTGTATGGCATGGGATCCAACTTGCCTACGATGATAGGCTCTAACATTCTAAATGTAGACACACAGGCCCTCTAACTGCCCTGAGTAGTAGGAGCAGGAGCAATAGCCTTTCGTATGATGTACACGATGGCTCTTCGAGCCTCATGCTCAAGGATGATGCCCTCATTGGCCCCATGCCATAGGGAATCATCGTATAACCCCACAAAGGCCCCAATCATCAAAGTCCTATATGAGACTCAATTTGAGATAAGCTACTCTCTAGGTGTAAATCGCATCACTACCCAGAGTCTCATGTTCTCCGTAAGGTTCATTGCCCAAAACATGTTTAAAGGTAGGTGCTAAGGGACAGGTTGAACATCTAAGCCCTCTCGCCAATGGAGAACCCACTCACCCAGATACCATTTGTGAAGTAAGGGTTTTTCCATCAGGCGTCGCTCATAGAAGAGGCCCTCCACCTCTACCACCTCATATAATCATGCCTCTAAAGGGCCCCTTCAGTCAAAACACAACTACAATAAGAGTGAATGATTGTTATAAGTATAAAACTACTGAGTATAAATAAATGGTTAGAACTAACACAAATTTCCTTTTACAAGATAGTAATCCTTGATCAAAGGTGAGGGTGTTTAGGTGACCATGCCTGCCAACTATAGATGACTTAGCATGAGGCGTAACACTTCACCTAAGGAAGTGAGGGTAGTAATCCTCCATATTGGCCATAGGGTTGTTCCCCACTAGCAAGCCCATTTCAAAGGTCTAAGGCTATCAAAAACACAATGTCAACATAAGAACAACAAAAAATAAAAACACAAAGAAAGGTTAAGAGGTACTTATAACAAGGACCCATCAAGTGCCACACATGTACGACATGCCATGATAGCACTGTTTCAAATACCTCAACAAATAGGCTAGTGTTGCAGATCCCCAGTTGAAGTGGTGGAGAAGCCCTAGATCTTTCATCACTGGTACAAGGCAAATCTTGACTGTGTCAAAGGTATTGAAGAACATGATCACCGATAGAACATACAACAAAAAATAGTATGCATGCTAATTTACAACCTCCTCTGAGCTACCATCAGGAACCCTGGGAGCATTGATCTGTATGTTGGATCGCATGAAACCTTAGATCCCCTTGATCATGGGAATGCATCCAAAAAGTAGGAGAATATAGTCTCTTTAGAGCGTCAGCTCTTGCACGCCAAAGTAGTGAGGGGAATACCCACAAAGTGGATCCTGGTCATGTATGTAAAATCCCATAGGGTTTCGATCAGTGGAAGGCATGGGTTATATCCATCTACTACTTCACTAAATCCTGGAGCATCTAAAAATCAATCATCTGACCCTTATTTAACAAGGTGTGAAAAAGAGGCATGAGCTTAGTCCCCTCTAAGAAAGCAATAACTCTCAAGTTTAACCCTTAAAATTACTCCCCTGTAGGGCCTATCACCTCATCTCCTTTTTAAAAAGAGACGTTACCCTAAAAAGGAAAGGAAAGGAAAGGAAAAAAAAAGGAAATAATAAACATTAAGAGTTAAAAAGACCATAGGCATGCGAATCGAGATAATAAATTAGACTGATAGGTAGAAAATGAAAACCACGTCAAATATAAAAAGGTAAGTGTCTTAAAGCTATCCTCGAACTTTTTTAAAACTAGTGCAATGTTTACATGAAAAAAGGATTCTAGAACAGTGCCTAAGATCTATAGTGTTAGGAAAAGTCAACAACATTCGAAGATGGTAAAAAGGGCAAAGGAAAGAGCACTTACCACTCCCAAGGCAGCTCCTACCAAGTGATAGTATAGGTTGTAAATTATTGATGGGCACACAGGGAAGCCTACTGGGATCATCTTTGTCATTAT
The DNA here is from genome assembly GCA_949677035.1 of Omphalea diandra. Taxonomy (NCBI): domain Eukaryota; kingdom Viridiplantae; phylum Streptophyta; class Magnoliopsida; order Malpighiales; family Euphorbiaceae; genus Omphalea; species Omphalea diandra. Next base: position 32,907 of record CATIWR010053023.1, on the reverse strand, counting down.
ACCCAATATGGGGCTTACCTTCGTGAACCCCTACTGAGAATGCATATGGTCCAAGGCATCACATGTGGCAACATTCTCATCAAAAAACTCATCTAGAATATCAAACATCTCTTGACTTGTAAAGTTAGCCATGGTAAAGTCTTCCAAAGACATGGGGAAACCTAAGAGCTAGGCACAAAGAGTTTAAGTGAGAGAAAGAAGAGATAAAGGAAATGAAAGTGCAAATGGTTGAGGTTGCTGTTAAGGGGTTTATATAGTGAGGCTGGTTTGTACAACCTAAAGCGCTCTGTATAGACCAACCTCTGTGTTACAAAAGAAAGTTCCATCAATTGGTCTATATAAACCACCATTTGTCTATACAAACCACTAAGACTGAACAGGTGCAATTTGACCTCTCAAGCCTAATCATGCAAATCAAATCTCTCAAACCCAATTACCATTAAATTCCTCGACTTCACTAAAGCCCAATCATCAAAAAATGGCCCCACACAAGGTCTAAGAAGATAATTTAACCCTTTAATTTACCAAGTAAATTACCACAATACCCAATACTATCAAGACATCTAGAAGGCAATCTTATCCTTCGAAATCATCGACCAAATTGCTAAAATATCCTTTAGCTACAAGCTTAACTTCTATTGAAGCCTCATGGTAATTTTGAGTAGGAAATTTGTCATCATAAAAGTATTTGAACCTGCAAAAGATTTTTTATAGCATCGGGGGCTAAGCCCACTACATTAGGATAAAAATGAACCCTCTTTCCCTCCCAAAATAACTAAAAGGGCTTCAAGAATGCTAGATCATTTTTAACATGCTATAAAGACATAAATGACATAAGATCAACTCTAAGGGGCCTCTTTAAGCCATAACCACCAACTAGAAGTGTTGAAGCACTCACAAAAGATTTAAGAACATTAGTAGCTACGAGAAGATAACTACATGCACACTAAATATAATAACCACCTGGTACCTACTAGAGTGCTGCTAAAATAAACACAGTACCAAATAGAAAAGCTATTGAGAAATACAAAAACCACCTAGTACCTATTAGAAAGCTACCAAAACATCTTCAATACTTGTCAAAGAGTTATTAAAGGATGTATGAATATTTAGTACCTACTAGATAGTTGCCAAAATACCCTTGATATCCCTTATAGAGTAACTAAAGGATATAAGAATGTCTAGTACCTACTAAAGAGCTGCCAGAGCAAACTTAGTGCCAGTTAAAAAGCCATTACATTGCTCTATGCCTGCTTGAGAGTTGCAAAAAGCACCCTAAACACACTAGCACTTGCTAGAGAGCTATCATAACAAGCTTTAGCACCTGTTTAAAGAGCTGCTAGAGAATTTTATTCTTTGGTAACCTCGCTAATGTTTACATTTCTTACATTGCTTTGATGAAGCTTATTCAAACAGTCATTTCTTAAATGATGTTTTTTAAGCCCCATAAAGTATAGGGTAAACTATAATAAGAGTCTAGGCCATAAGATGCAAGCCCGATGATGAAAATCAATAAAAATTATCCCTACAATGTAAAGGGGGAATCACTAAAGGAAAATAAATAAGGCCTTAGGAAACCTTAGACAAGCCCAAAGCGAAGCCTAAGACTAAGCCCAAAACTAAGCATAGACTACCAATACATGCTTAATGGGTTATACAACCTACCAAGTTGGGTTATATAGCCTAAGGTAAGGTTGTACAACTTTATCTTAAACCCCAATCCTTAGAACCATCTGGAATTTATCCCTCTTTTAAACCATTGAGATGTACAACCTTAATGGTTAGATGTACATCCCATATGCAAACCTTAAATCCAAGAGGACTTTTCATCTTCTCTGTGATTAGACACGAACATGGTACAACAAGAACCATTTCTAGCTCTGTTGCATCTCTTTTCTCTTATAATCCCTTCTTCATTTGAAGAAGAGGAAGAGGCTTGGACAACCCTAAGGTTAATTTACTAAAATCTAGCTCAAAACCCTAATCATCTAGAAATCAAACACTTAACTCCAATACACTAGCATCTAAGGTTGTTCGTTAGGCTTTGAGGCTACACTTTGCATTTCAATAGCATTGTAGAGAAAATATTGAACTTGTAAGCATCTGAGGAATACATAAAGGCATCTATGAGATCTCCTTGCCCCTCATTCTTCTTCCCATTTTTTCTTATTTCCTTAGTTTTCAAAACAAAGAAAATGATGGTTGTACAACCTTAATTTAGTTGTACAACTTCCTTTTATGGGTTATACTACCTAGTGCATCTGGGACAGTTTTGCAAACTCTTTACTTTTTTCATTTAGATTCTTCTAGTATAAAGCTATTTCATTAGATTTTATGGTTCCATTGGTAGAATAGGGTGATGTTTAATGGCTTATAACCCTTATTTATTTCGAAAATGGAATCTTGAATAGCTTTTAAATAGTTTTTAATGTTCATTTTTTGTTTGTATTCCATGTTCCTTCACCAACTTGATCAAGTGATGTTTTAAGATTAGGGTGTGTTCATTTTTCTTTTAAGATTAGGGTGTGTTCATTTTTTTACTTGGGCTTTATCTAATATTGGTTAAGTAAGGAACTTAAGATTCCTAAGACCATGGGAGTCTCATTATGGTCATATTGATTTTCAAGAATTCTAGGGCTTCACTTTGGCCTTTAATTTTCCTTTCTCCTAAGTTTTATTCTAACCTTCTTAATGGTGAGTAGTATACATGGATGCCATGCTCTCTAAGAGCTACAAAGGGAGAGGGTTAATTAACCATAGGATCCCTCTTTAGTGATGATTTTTGCCTTAAGCCATTGGAAATCCTCCAAAGTGTTTGCATTTCATATTTACACATTTTTATATTCCATATCTCATATCCTTGTGTTTGTTTGGCATTGTTGCATTTTTTATGTGATGTTAGGATGTGTTATCTTAGATTTAGATGCATACTTAGGTACAATAACTTTAGAGATACGGTAATGTATTTGTCATGGTATAGGTTTTTTTTTTTTACTTTTCTTTATTTACGTTATGATGAAATTACTAATTTTGTGTTATTTTTGGGTGTAGGTGCTCATTTCAGCTAGACCATGGATTTGGTCTTGATAATCATCCCATATGACCATGTATGATGTGTGATAGATATTATACATGATAAAACCTATGCCATGTCACATGACCCATATTCCTTTTGAGATGATTATACATGACGTGTGATGAATGCAAATGTGTGTTTGTCTTATGCCATGTCACATTCCCCCACTCCCTTGAGATGAATATGTAAGACATATGATGGATATATGGATATTGATATGCATCTCACCCTTTTTGCCATGATGCATGACCACCCTCGCCTTTGGATCGATCACTTGGTTTGTTTGATTTAATGGTGCTAGAGGCATGTTTAGGATTGCTAATTATATTAATTGATAACTTAATTATGTCAAAAGTGAACTAAAGATGCTCGAAGGCTAGATCCTAATATCTAGGCAATTTGGGGGTTCCTAACCTCTTCCCTAAGTTGTACCCAATTTTTGAACTCAATCACTGATGGGGTTAAGACAAAATGGGCCTTCTAATTGACCTAGATTAGGTTTAGATTTTCCTTGCTTAAATTCTTATCTTGACTAAAGTCGGGTAGTAATTTCATAATTCTTATGGATAATACTAAAATATTATCCTGCCTTGGTCCCTCAATGACTATAATTTGGACTTAAGGATATGAACTTACGCAAGGCCTAAAGGATCCCTTGTTGATCCAAATTCATGCCATTTCTTAGGTTTCTTACAAATGTTAAGACCTTCGTCCTCTTAATCCCCATTAGTCGATAAAAGGATGGAGTTGCAAGTAAGATTCCACTTGTTCGAGCAAAACCCTGAGTTTGACGTGCTTACAAGTGGTTTGTACAGAACAGTAATGGTCTGTAAAAAATAAATCTTGAAGGACTAACAGTAAGAAGCATATGAAATAGTGACCAATCAAGCCTAAATGGTTATATAGACAACCTAAAGTCTATATAAACAATCCTTAGTTTATATAGATAATTTTCAAACCCTAAATTCTAGAGTATTCATTATTCTTTTCTTTAAAAAGTGAGGGAAAGGAATGGTTAGGATGCAAACTATACCCATGGGGAATAGTTATATGCCTTTCCCTTTATAAGTACCATGCACCTAGGAGAAGGTAGGAGGCTAAGGAACCATAGGGAAACCCAACCAAAGTGAACACTCAACCTTAAGATATCTATTTTGTTACAAAAATCCCAAACATATTAACTTTGGCCTAAATGATTGAAGGTAAAACTTAAGCTTAGCTCCTTTTAATCATTGTTGCCTTTACACATTTAGGGATTTTCTTACATACATAGTGCTTTCGAGGGTTAAGAGATAAGAATGAAAGCACAACAAAATCCTTTTCCCCCTTCCCCTTCTTTTCATCTTTTTTAAATTGTTCTTAAAATAGATCCAATGGTCTATACAAACACTTAGTTGTTTGCATAGACTACCATGAGATCTATATAGATCTTTCTTACTATTGACGTACATTATTCACAAGAAGCTTTTTCTTTATTTTTCTTTATGCCTTTTGGCTTCCTTATCATTTCCAAAGCCTAATAATTGAAGGAATATGGTAGGTTACAATAACTAATAGTCTTCATCTCTCATCTTTACACCATACTCCATGAATGAGTTTGATTTCATATGCATTTTTTCATTATATATGTTACACTTACTTTGTTTTCTTATTACTATAACTTTGGTTGTGATTAAAAGTGATAAGGAGAGGCACATGAGGCCTATGACCCCTTGATTTGTTACTATTTAGTAGGTGTTCATCACCACCATGAAGGAGGTTGGGTTAGCCCTAATATAGGTAACTTATCCCCTTCACCACTTTAGTGGTATAGATGTTATAGATGTTACAAAGGGAGGAGGCCTCATATTCCAATGACTGCAATCTTTAAATCTTAATATGTTGTCCATTTGAGTTATCTTGGTTCCTTTTGATGTGTTGATTATCTCTTTACTCTAGCTTCCATCCTACCCTCACTTATGGCTAGGTGTGTTATTTACATTGCCCTCATCTAAGATGGAATAAGTAATCAATAAGGTTAAAATTATAAATATGAACCAAAGATACTAGAAGATTGGACCTCAATGTTTGGGCAATTTAGGGGCATCTAACCTCTTTCCCACGTGGTACCCAATTTCTAACCCAATTTATAACGATGTAAAGATGGGTTAGGCCTTCTAGTTAACCTATTAGACTCATAACACATCCTCACTCAGAATTTTGTCTCGATAAAATTTAGGTTGCAACTCCAATCAAGTATTTAGGGTGGCACCAAAGTACTATCCAACCTTGCCCTTCCCCCCTCCCCCTCCCCTCCCCCCTCTTCGTTAGCCAATTGATTGCAAAAGGGGGTTTCTACTTATTGTGAAGCCCTTCGAAGGATCCCATAATGATCCAAACATGTGCCATTGAATTGTGTTATACTAATATATGACCCTTATGCTCTCATCCCCCTGATGCTCGATAAAATGTTAAGACGCTCATAATGGCGACCGCAATAGGGACTAATGGACTTTACGAAAAAATATATAGTTCATTTTTACAATTTTGCCCTTTTTTATTAAATTGCCTATTGCATTCATGTATACTTTACATCTCACCACGTGCACTAGGCCGACATTTTAGTTAACTGATGGGATCATTCAAGCTTAGGAATTGGAGTATATAGTTTATTACTTGTAGTTCAAGTACCTTAAAGTATGTCAAATAAGGGGTATATGATAACCATTCCCCAAGTTTACAGAGCAATCCAGTGCAACAATCCTTTTGAATCATTAAGTGTATGTAAGAACCATTGTACCTTGGAATAGGATATCCCTCTTCTTTACATTATTTTTGAAGGACGATGAAAATCCCTAAATAGCATAGTTAATCATAGTGAAGAGAACTCCCTCATGTAAACATTTATGTATTTCCCATGCCCTGCCATGAAAATATCATTCCCCCAATGTAAATATTTGTATACTCCCTACTATTCGTTATGTAAATAGTGTTTTTTCATGTAAATACCCTACTCCCCACCATGTAAATACATATGTACATTTCTTTTAATGTACATTCCCTCGCTAATAAATTTTTTTTATATGAATCATAGCCTTCTTTTGTAATATTATTTTGGGATTTCTAACTTTCCTAGTTTAAGGACCATATGTATTCACTATCTTTTGTTAATAATTGAATAAGACCATACATAGGAAAGAGCCACAAAAACTCATATGCAGGAGTAATAAGGTTAGGAGGATTTTTGGTGAATAAAGTGTGCATCTCGTGTATACATGCATAGTTTTGTTTATCCATGCATCACTCTAATAACCTTTATTTTGAAGCCATCATAGCTCCACATATACCTGCTTGCAAGAGAAGAAGAAAGAGATTAGCTAGAAAGAGTTTAAGACCTAGTCCGATTCAAAACCTAGAGTTACTAATAGAGCATTTTGATTGACTAACACTAGCAAACCTGATGGAAAAGATGAGAGTAGAGTTTAGTCATATGATAGAAGAGTGAGTTACTGAAGAGGCATAAAGACACCTCAATGAGATCCTATCAAAGAAGGGTGAAGCTTTATCTAATACAATCAAGAAAGGAAAAGAACTAGTAGACATCTCACACGTAGTAGTGATAGATGATGACTTATTTAGGATGGAGGACTATTATAAGATTATGGTTGTAAAGGAAATGGGTGGTGTAATAGTTATATCAAATAAGGAGACAAGGTACAATAAGGATAATGCCAAGATGAAAGTGTTCATCAAATAGCTAAAGAAGATTCAAAAGACCTTAGATGCAAAAGGATCTAGTAGGGAACTAATATTGAAGAGTTGTTAACACATAAACATGAGAAGCACTCAATTTTAGATGTTTGAACTCCCTAAGTTCACAGGGCCATAAGATTTGCATAATCATGTCCATTACTCAATTTTAGATGTTTGAACTCCCTAAGTTCACAGGGCCATAAGATTTGCATAATCATGTCCATTCATATATGCTTACTATAAAGGCATTCTAATGTTTGATTTATTTGAATTATATTTAGAGGTATCATCCAAGACCTAATACTTCGCCCAACTAAAACTATTAGAGAAGACTAAAAGGAGTTGTCCAAAGCCTTCCAAAAGCACTACTCATACAATTTAGAGCTGGTGTTGACCCTCTAAGATTTAGAGTTATTAAAATAAGCTACTAGTGAAAGTTTTAATGACTATTTAAGGCAATGGAAAAGATGGTTGTAAAGGTTAGGACAAGACTAATATAGAGAGAGAAAGTACATATGACCGCTAGGGGAGTAGTACTAAACATTGATATAAGGATAAAGGGATGTTAGTAAGGACCTTAAAAGACTTAAGATAAGCAAGGTTGCAAATAAAATAATTAGAATCAGATTTAAAGAAGCAATATATAGAAAGGAGAGACTACCATCCTTAAGGACAAACTGAGGGGAATAAGATAGTTCATGTGAATATAGTGCAACTATTAAGATAATCTTTGAATTTGTGTAGGGCATTATCTAAGGCCTTTGAACAACTTCAAAAGAAAGGGTTCTTAATGGCATTACCTCATAGGCTACTCTTGAATCCTTTACAAATAGGTATGATGGTAATAATTACTATGTCTTCCACTAAAAAGGTAGTCATCTTACGAATGAATGCTACAAGCTAATGTATGAGATCAAAGAACTTATCGATTAAAAGACATTATTTATAGTAAACCTGGGCTAGCGAAGTATTAGAAGGAACCCTCTCCATGACTACCATAAAATGCCACCTTTTACTAAGGAAAGCTTCATGATAGCATTAGGGATTCTTAGAAAAGTTATAATGGTGACCTTTAAGGTTGTACCATCTACAAATGTTAATGTTTCTATTTATGACATTAATGCTTGGGAAAGTTTAGACAAAAAGGCAATAGAGCTTAAGAAAAAGGTCAATGTTTGGGAGGATAGTGATGAGGAGAAGGCAAAGGCACAAGTCAACTATGTCACTAAAAGTGGTAGATATTACCCTGATCTAATAGGAAGGCAAACAAAGATCCTAAGGTGGAGAAAGAAGTAGAACAACCTTTAGTAAAGGAAAAAGAAGATTAAAGCATAACCCTAAAGCAGTTAAAGAAGGCACCCACCTAAATAAGTGTATAACAATATTGATTAGCTTTAAAGTGCATAAAAAAGCCATGGTGGAAGCTTTGTCTAGTATACCTATTTCCAAGGAAGCATCCCTAACATCTATGGTAACTCTAGTGAGAAATTTGGATAAAGGGAAGATAATCTTTAGTGACGAAGGTTTGCCTCCTAAGGGGAATGATCACAGTATGGCATTATCCATCAAGCTGAAGAAAAAAGGAAGCATACATTGTGTGTTATAATAGATGATGGGTCCAAAATTAATATATGCTCACTAAAGCTATTGTAAAAGTTTGGGATGTCTATGACAAATTTGGAGATCTAAAAAAGTATTATAATAAGAGGTCCATCACTGGAATTTTTAAGACTATGGTGAAGATAGAGGTTGCAAAGACTATAATGGAATTTACTGTAATGACCATTTTCATTTACAAATCATGGCATTCATGTCTAAAAATACATATTCATAAAGGTTGATTCTTCATACATACTCAATCCAACACGTATTTAATGTACATATATGTTAACTAATGTTCAAGACTAGTGACCATAAACTAGTTCCTATCTAGATATAATTTCATGACACAAGGAGAGAGAGAGAATTGAAATTCAATGGAAGACATGTGGTCCATGTGTCTCTATGCAAAACTTCATGCACCAAAATATCCAAGCCTATGCTTCAGTATCTGAAAAACATAATTGTGATTTGGCAAGTTAAGACTCAATGAATAAAAATAATAATCATATTCTTATGACACAACCAATAATCAAATACATCAGGATACATTACTAGTATGAGAATTGATTATGCAAGTGCAAATGTAATAGATTGATTTTTATCGTGACCTTTTAAAGCAAACACTGCTCCCAGGAATTCATATGATTCAAGTGACATTTGATTTTGCTAGCTAGCATATAACAAGTGAATCATTTAATTAATAACATAAGCTAATAGGACATATTGGTCCCTTTTCCACGTGATTTGCAAGTGTTTGACAAGCCGGTCACAACATCCTTTTAGTTCCACATGCAAGTGTTCATTCACAATGGTATACCAAGTAATCATTAAGAGCATAAAATTCTCACTTGACTTGTATTCATGTGTAAAGTGCAACTATTCAATCACATATACATGTAATAAAACATAATCATATCATAAAATTATCAGACATACACATTAGATTCTAATTATGATTTTTACTCATCTTTTGATGTGAACAACCTTTATGGTAGGTTTGGTCCTCTCTCTTGAGCTTCCTCAATGTATTGGAATCTTAATATTTGATACATACATGGTTATAAGTATGTCAAAATGATTTTGAATGCTTGGCATGTAAATATGGGCATGTTCCATGCAAGTGGACCTAGTGTTTATGCATATTTTCCTTATGTGGCAGCCTGACCCTGCTACAATCTAACTATAATAACTCTTACTATAGTAATCCAAATGAATTGATTATTTTTTTAAAATAAACTAGACACATAATGATACAACATAGTCAAATTTTAGGTCAATATCAGATATAAAATGTGGTGAATTTTTGAATTTTTCCCTATTTTAATGTCATATTAATATGAGTAGGTCTTATAATCTTCAGTATATCTCAAATTGTACAAATCCAATTTAAAAATGGATTTACCAAAAGTTTCGAAACACATAAAGGAACATTTTGTATTTTTTACTCATTGTCTAATTCAGTCTATAAAATCACTAAAACAAATGACAAATCTCAGGGTGAGTAGGTTTTCAACATGTTGACAATTAGTCATGATGAAGGGGCAATATCTCATCAACCATGATAAATTTGGCAAAAATATTTTGTAGGCATGTATATGAGACATAAATATACAAATTTTAAGTTTAACACATCATCAAATTCTGATTCTATGGCCATCAAAGTCCTAGAAATTTGAATTATAAGATTGATGCGGTTTCATTGGGTTCAGGGTCAGTCACAATCAATGAGCAATATTTCTTTCCATACAACAAATCAAGCAAATATTATTTAGAGGGGATATAATCCTATAAATTTCATGTTTTGCACTTTGTCTAAATTAGAACATAAGGTCATCAAAATATATGAAAATTGCCAGACTGGGGACATTTTATTTGGTTGTGAACCAACCCTAATGAAGGAGCCATATCTCCTCACATGCACCAAATTAAGAAAAATTGTCTTACATAAATTTAGATGGGGCACAAAGCTATAACTTTCATATTTTACACTTTTCCTAATTTATCCTTTGGGGTTATGAAATTATGGGTATAAAATCTACTTTAACAATAAAAACAACTCAATCAGCTCTTGTTTCTTTTAAGCTTCAACCTCTATACATGAGCTCTACCTCAAATTACCCATAATTATTCCTAATCATACATGTTTAACATGTTATTAGGGAGGAATTTCATGTTGGAAAAAGATAAAATCACTTACCACTTTTGCTGAAAGTAGAAAAGCTTAGGGTCAGTTTCCTCTAAGCTAGCTCACTCTTCTCCCTCTCCTTCTTCTTCTTCTTCTTCTTCCTCCTTTATTCCTTTCTTTCTTTCTATTTTCTACACTCTGTCATATTTTTGGCTCTCTAATCTGATCCTAAAAGATGAAAATTTTAATTTGTATACCTACTCTAATAAGACAAAATCATGGTGTCTCACTACCATTGGTTGAAAGTTCAATATCCCTCTTTTAGTCCCTCTTCTTCACTCTTTCATCACCTCCATCCATCTTCTAATCCCTATATGCTGCTTATACTTTTAAATAAGCTCTAAAACACCATTATTTATGATGTTATATCATGCATACAACATAAGATAATTTGCCCTACAACTATACAAACATTAAATATATGTTCAAGTGTCCCAAAAGCAATGGTGCAAGTGTCATTATCATGCTTATCCAATTTACATATCTAATTGATCATTTATTCATTGCGTCTATTCATATGGGATTGCAAATCATTTTTGTAATGAATATGTTCATGTAAGACTACCAATGAATATGGATATGGATGTTACATTTACGATCTTGGATATCCTAGTGACCTTTTCCTTTTTATTGCGAAAACCTTGGTACTATCCTCTAGGAGAGTGCCTACCACCCTGCACCAAAAAGTAAAGACCCATATAAATGGGAAGTGGTCACCATCTTTGGTAAAGAACGGGAAGTAGTGTTAGCATTAAGCATTATAGTACAACATCTCAAAGGTTTCCAAGTTGTTGGAGTTACTAACAATTAGGTAGATCATAAATTTATAAATATCATGTAGAAAATGAAATTTCATCTAGGATAGGACCTTGGTAGGAATGTTGCAGGTGTATCCAAGATTCCAAGTTCCCATGCTTAAATGACTATTAGATTGGATTATCAGGAAAGCCAAACAAGCTTAAGATTAGATATCCTTAAGGATCCCTATTAGAATACTTCATGAGAGGGGGAAAAGTAGTAGAAGAAAAGGAAGAAGTTTAATAAGAATGAGATTTTTTTATGACCTATAGGAGATTGTCTTAAGGTAGATATAGGTTAGTGAAGAAAAATTCAGAGATTTAGGAAACCAAGAGACATTTAGGGAGGAAAATTAAAAAGAGTGAGGGTGAAGAAAAAGAAGAAACCTTATTCTTTAGGTGGGAGGTAGAGAGAGAAGAAGAAAAAAACTCCTTTTGGGCTTTATAAGGTCTATCGGATGACTAAACATGAAAGAAGAAGAAGGAAACTCACAAAAAAGAGATGAATAGATTATTTTAGCAGTAACAACATGATTAATAGGTATGGAAAGTAAAGGAACCTGTTGAGGGTGAGTTGATTAAACCAACTACACCAAAACCACATGACTATCAACAATAATAGCCAAATGAGCCAAGTAGTATTGTAGAAGGGAGAGACATAAAAATTAACCTATTTAATATTGAAGAGATGATTAAAAGTTCTTTTGAAATCATGGAGGATAAGGACCCTTAAAGATAGCCATCACAAGAGGCAAATACAAAAGAGAATGAGTTGGAAGGAGTGGTTTTGTAGGAAAGCTTTTTAAAGATTAAGTTAGGCAATTATGAGATAAAGTAAGAGTTTGAAGGGTTATTAAGGCAATTATTGGTATAAAGTAAATGGCTAAGAAAGATATTTTGCAAAAAATGATAATGGCTTAAAACCTTCCCTTGATCATATTGAAGAAGAGATTGCTCTGGTAGAAGAGAAAAAAAGAGGACAAATAATAGTCTCACATAGGAGGGACCTTCAACTTACCTATAGAACCATCCCATATTGATGATGTTACAAATATCCTTATCTCAAATTCATTTGAGGATGACCACATATTCAATTCCAAGTTTAAAGTAATGAATGATGAGTTTGCCTAATTGTGTGATGTCTTTTTATGCATAACATGCATAATTTCATAAGCATGTTTATTATTAATTATATGCATACCACTATTTTTATTCACGATACATAGAAAAATCCTAAAATTTTGCTAATCACCAGTGACATCACTCATAAAGAAAAAAGAAAGTTTTAGTAGCTATTGAGGAAATATCAATGAGTCTTCACGTGGACATATAAGGACACGTTAGGGGTTAATCGATGAATTCTCAAGCATAAAATTCCTACTTACCAACATATGAGGCTTATAAAATAGAAACTCAAATGGATACAACTAAAATGGGCATAATTAGTGAAGGAAGAAGTATCCAAATAGCTAAAAGCTAAATTCCTATAAGTGGTCTATAAGCATCATATTTTGGACCTTGGGATGTAAAGCCAACCAATGAAAATCATAGAACCTATCCCTAAAATACAAGGGGAATTGATGAAGGAAGACATAAAAGTCTTAGGAAACCTTAGAGAAGCCTAAAACCAAGCTTAAGATCAAAAGCCCATCACTAAGCCTAAGACTAATAGCCTAGGTGCCAGCTTAGCCCATTAGGGTTGTACAACCTAATTTCAAGGCTGTATAGCCCACTATAAGGTTGTACAATCCCTGACTAAACCTAACCATCAGAAACTCCTAGAATTATTATCCCTTTAAACCCTAGGGTTGTATAACCCTGATAGATGGATGTACAACCCACGTTTAGTTGTATAATCTATGTGAAAACCCTAATTCTACAAGATTCATCTCCCCCTCTATGATTGGAAACATCCATGGTGCAACCAAAACCATTTCTAGTTCTATGCACCCACCCATTATTTATAAATGCCCTCCTCTTTTGAATAGGGGAGGGGGATTGGCAACTCTAAGGTTACTCTACCAAAATTACTTCTCAAACAATATTAAACATAAAATTCCTAAACTATAACCCACTCCAATCTCTTTCAAAGTAGAACTAGGTCGACTATCTTAAAATTTATACATTCCCTAAGCATTTTGGAGGAAAGCATTAAAGTTGTGAGCCCCTTCATTTCCCTTTCTTCTTCCCTTCTTTTCATTCTCTATTTTTAAAACCTAAAAAATAGAGGTTGTATAGCCTTACCTGTAAGTTGTACAACCTTTTTCCTGGGTTATACAGCCCTCAAATTGGGCTATACAACCCAGTTTGCTTGGTAGTCAATTTTATGGAAAGCAGTTTTCTTCCTTTACCTGAATTCCATCTTTTTCCAAACTTTTTTTTGAGATATTTGTATGTTCTAGCAGTAGAATAAGGGAAGGTTAAACACCTTAGGATATCTATTCATATCAAAAGTGAAATGTTAAAGTGATTTTGTAACCCTCTTTCTTACAATGTTTCATGTTCATTCATTTGTGGTTAAGTGTGATGTTATGGTTCTATTTAGACCTTCTTTTGATAATAACCAAGTAAGAAACTTAAGGTTCCAATTATCTTAAAAGTCCCTTTTGTCATTATGTTTATGTTTAGAACATGTGATTAGTGTTTTGGCCTTTTAATCTTCTTTATTCTTGTGTTGTAGGCTAACCTTTCATGGTTAGTGGCATATATGGATGTCATCCTCATTTATAGCTACATAAGGAGAGGATTCATCAATCCTAGGAGCCCTTTTATGATGAGTTTTGCCTTAAGCCATTCAATATCCTCCAAATGGTTTGCACTATGAATTTATCTCTTTTTGTTGCTCATGATTCATGCATTTTGATTATTCTTTACATTCTGATTTGTGATGATAAAATACATTACCATGGACATTAGATGCATATTTAGGCACATTAGCTATAGAGATATGGTAATGTTATTCCTTTGTGTCTTTTATTCATTCGTTATGTCTTTTAGTTCCATTTTTTGATTACTAACTTGTCCTTTTCTTTTAGGTGTAGGTATGATGTTTGAGTTAGACCATAAGTTGGTCTCAATAGTTACACTTTATGGTCTTAAATTATTGATGTACTCATATCTCCCCTATATCATGTAAGCATGACCTTACCCCCTCTTTTGGATAATTATGAATGCTTATCCTACTTTCCCATGACATATAACCTCTACCCCTTTTGGTGGATGATTTGATTTGTCTAAGTGAATTGTGTTTGGATGTATGTCTAGGGCATTAATTGGACTAATCAAAAACTCAGTTAAAATATTAAAAGTGAACCAAAGATATCCAAAAGCCAGATCCTAATATTCGGGCTATTTAGGAGTGTCTAACCTCTTCCCCAAGCTATACCTAAGTTCCAAACCCAATCTCCGATAGGGTGAAGACCAAATGGGCCTTATAATTGACTTAGATTGGGTTTAGATTTCACATTTCCTATATTTTTATCCCAACCAAAGTTGGGTGGTAACTCACATCTCCTAGGGATGGTACCAACATACTGTCCAATATTTGTTCCCCCGATGACCACCACTATAGACTTGGGGCTTTAAATAATGCAAAGCCAAAAAGGATCCCAGATTGATTCAAGTGCATGTCACATCTTGGGGTCATTACCAATGTAAAGACCCTTATCCTCTTAATGCCCCATTGATCAATAAAAAGATGGATTCGCAAGCAAGATTCCACTCGTTCGAGCAAAACTAATGAGGTGCTCACAGTATGCTTCATTGGGGACCCAAAATTGACTTTGTGTTTAATTTTTGGTTCACCTTTTAATATTTCAAACTAGTTTATGAGTAAGTCCATTGCATTTAAGTAGTCTTCACACTTCTCCATAAGCACTAGGTTACCTTTAGATAAATTGATGATTCTCTGAACTTAAGACTTATGCTCTACTTGGGCTTAGGAGATTGTCAAAAGAATTCATCACTTATAAGCCTGGTATCTTTCAGTATATCAAATGAGGGATCATAACAATTCCCTAAGCTTATGGGAGCTATCAACTGTAAAACCCTTTTAGCCACTAAGCGCATGTAAGTGCTAATAGTACTTTGGACTAGGGAACCCCACTTGTTTGCATTTGTTCAAGGAAGAGAAAAAGGTTCTCAAAGAACATATTTAAGTATCCCCAATGTAAGATAAATGTTATCCCACCCCTCTTGATGTAATTATCCCTCGCAAGTACACACTTATGTACTTCCTCCCTTTCCCGCCATGTAAATGTTTTATTTATATACATCCATCTATCCCTAAAGGGATATCTTTCCTTGCTTGTATATATTTCTTCAAATGATGTAAAGAATATAATCTTTTAGCACTTTTATGTATATTTTCTTTCAAGACTATAACTTTTCTTGGTTTGAGGCAACCTCATACATTTTTTACCCCATGATGTTATAAGATTAGGACCCTACCTAGGAAAGAGCCACTAGACCTTATGTGTGGAAGGAATAAGGTTGGAAGGATTTAGTGCAAAATGATATATGCATAACATGTGCATCATTTATTTATTCATGCATCATACTAATAACCCTTGTCTTGCAACCATCATAGCTTCATCCAAACCCTCATGGAAGAGAATGGGCAATCGACTTGCTAGAAAGATAAGACTCTTGAGTCTGAGCTAGAAAGTTGACATAATCATACCTCCAGAGATCTTAGAAAAAATGATGGTTGACTTCAACCACAAGATAGAAGAGAGGATTGTGAAGGAAGTAAACAACTGTGTTAATGAGATTATGAAAAAAGGGGAGATCACTAATAATAAGATTGACAAAGGTAAAGACCAATAGAAGCCCCTTTAATTTGTGGTGATTAATGATGATCTATTTAGGATGAAAGAATACCATGAAAGCAATTTTATCGAGGAAGTAAGAAGTACAATTGCCATTATAATCAAATCCCTAGAGAGTGAAAAGGAGGGCACATGATTTGATGACTTTGCCAAACAGCTGGAGAAAATACAGAAGGCCCTTAGTGCTAATGGCTTGGAAAGAGGAACAAACATTGAGGAATTACAAGCCCACAAACCTGAAAAGTTACTAGCTAACTTTCATATGCCAAAACTTTCCAAATTCATAAGAATCTAGAATGCTAATAACCATTTCCATTCGTATGTGCTAGTCATGAAGACATTCAAGGTTCTGATAGATATTATTTTAGAGCTTTTTGAGTTGTCATTAGAAAGGTCTACAAACGTGTGGTATTTCAATCAACCAAAGACTATTAGGAAAAGTTGGAAAGAGTTAAAAAAAGCTTTTAAGAGGCATTATGCTTGTAATTCAGATCTAAAAGTCATATTATAAGGCTTGGAATACTTGAAGCAAAAAACTGGTGAAGGTTTCCATGACTACATTAGAAGGTGGAAGAACACGACCTTAAAGGTGACCACAAGACCTAAGGAGAGAAAGCAAGTTAGGATGATTATTAAAGAGGCTCTATTTGGTATTTGCAGTACAATTTGGCAATATTGGTTAGAAACTTTGAAGACCTTCAAGAAGCATGTTTACAAGTAGAAGAATTGAAATCCAAGTTGAGAAGGTAGTATGGGGGGAAAATGAAGTGCCTTGTCTCAGTCTTAGTTGGAAGAAAATAAGACGATTGATGCAAATATAGTAAGGGTGTTGAGACAGTTCACTTATTTACAGATGCCCCTATCCAAGGCATTTGAGAGGTTGTAGAAGGAGGGAGTGCTAAAGCCACTGGCACTAAGAGTAGCTCCTAATCTATTGCTTAAGGGATATGACGCCAATGATTATTTTATATATCATCAAGAAGCATGTCATAGCACTGATGACTATTATAGGTTAGGACATAAGATTCAAGATCTCATCAATAACAAAATGATTATCCCATCGAATTCTAGAAGGCCTAGGATCCAAGGGTACCCTCTTCGAAACTATCATAATGTTCCTCCCAAACCAAGGAACTTTCATGATAGATTATGAGATTCTCGAAGAAGTTGTTATTGCTACTATCAACAAGGTCATATGTAAGATTCTGGTTATTTACACCATCAATCCATAGAAAACCTTAGATGAAGAGACAAAAAAGGTGAGAAGGAAGAGAATGATCTAGTTATAAAAGGAGAGTGATAAAGAAAAAGAAGTTGAGTTGATGAGCCATATGACTCATATTGAAAAGTAATACCCTGATAGGGAAGCCCATAAGGAACCGAGGGTTGAGAAAAGGGTAAATGAATTTGTTGTAATGGAAAAAGAGGTTGGAAATCCCCTTATAAAGCAACTGAAGAAGATGCCTACCTAAATCAGAGTGTGGGAGCTACTTATCACCTCTCAAGAACATAAGAAGGCTATGGTGAAGGTTGTTTGATTATTTTTAGTGAAGTTACTCCAAAGGATGTTGTTGTAAAGGTGACTCATAAGGGTAAAATCATGTTCTCATATAATAATTTGTCTCCAGAAGGGAGAAATCACAATCTAGACATGTTCATTTGAGCTAAGGTAAAGGGTAGGCATATGCCATTTATGTTGGTTGATGATGAGTATGAGATTAATATTTATCCCTTAAAGCTGCTACATAAGTTTGGATTGTGTAAGAAAGATTTGGAAGCTTTTGACAGTGTCATTCAGGCTTATGAAGATAGCAAGAGGCTAGTTGTAGGTGTGTTCAAAAATGTGGTAAAGAGAGGTATAGTGGAAGCAATGGTGGAATTCATAGTCTTAGATATCCCCGTCACTTTTTCACTTTTATTGGAAAGACCATATTATCAGCCATTGGGTGGTGCCTTCTATTGTTCATCAAAAAGTTAAGATTCCTTACAAAGGAGAGATTATGACTATATGTGAACAGGTTGGGGAGATTGCATCATCTTTAAGTGTGGTTGTTCCACATCTTTAAGGGTTCAAGTTGTTGGCATCACTAACAAGTGGGTTAATCCAAAGGTGATGGGAAGTATGAAGAATATGAACTTTCTTCCAAGACTAAGGTTGGCGAAGAATTCTACCATCATATCAGAATTTTCAAAGATTCACACTCAAACTACAAGGAAAGAATTGGGTTATTGTAACGAAGGGTTGAAACTACAACTAAGAGACTTGTGAGGATCATTATCAGATTTCTTTATGAAAGAAGGGGAAGCCACTAGAAAAGTTAAGTAAGAAGTTCCTAAGAAGGAAAAGCTTTTGGGTGAGGAAATAGACAAACTTAAGAAGGCTTTTTTCTAATTGGATGTTGGTGAGTTAGGGTATCAGATTTATTAAAACTCATCCGAAGAGGAGGAGGATGGGAAGAAGAAGAGAAAGAAGAAAGGGAAACAAGTTACAGAGATAAAGGATGGTAAAGAATCAGCTCAGTCTATAGTCTTATATGGTCCTTAGTCAACATGGTTGTGGAATGACAAGAAGAAGATCATTAATGAACAGACTGAGCAATATTTGCTAGATTAAAGATTTTAGACCATCAGTGAAGATCATGTAAAGGATGGTCTTAAATTGATGAAACAAAATGCACCTTTTGTGGACTCAGAATGGAAATATACTAGGTTGTGCAACTTTATTGAAGTTGTATACACTGGGATAAAGTTGGAGGATATTGAGGGCATGATTGTAAACTCCATTGAGGAAGTGGGCGGTAAGGAAATGCAAAGCCTTATGGTAGTTATTGAGCCAACTATGGCAGAAAGTGCAACTCTCTAGGTAGATTTTCTAAAGATTTAGCTATCAGATGATCAAATGAAATAGAGTTTTAAGGGGATTATCAAAGTTATCGCAGGAACTCAAGATGGGATAGAGGGCGAGAATGAAATAAATATTGCACAAAGGTGAGAACATGAGTATGTTGGCTATTAAGGAAGAGAATGAGGGGAAGGCATAATAAGATGAATCTCGTATTGCTCCCCCAAAGGAAGCTATCTTTCCAAATTATATTGATGTTCTTGTTTCCAGTCTCTTTGAGGATAATGATGTATTTCTTTCGACGTTTAAGGCAATAAATGATGAATTTGTTTATTTGTATGGTGTGTTTCCTGATGGTAGTGCGCATAGCATGCATCATTTCATGAGCATATTTAACATTAATTTTGTGCATACCACTACATTTAACCTTGGCATATAAGAAAATCTAAAAATCTTACTCATTATTTGTAATGTCACACTAGACGAGCGGAGAAAGTTTGAATAACTGCTCTAAAAGTATTAAAGGGTCTTTGCTTGGACATATAAGGACATGTCAAGTCGATAGGCAAATTATAGAACACAGAATCCTGACCTACCCACATATGAAACTAATTAAATAGAAGCTTCGAAGGATGAGGCCTGAGTGGACTCAGCTTGTTAATGAAGGGGTAGCGAAGCACTTGGATCCTATTTTCATAGAGGTGGTGGACTATCTTGAATGGCTAGCCAATATTATGCTAGTACCTAAGAAGGATAGGAGAGTAAGGATGTGCATCAACTATATGGATTTGAACAAAGCATGTCCAAAGGATGATTCTCTTTTGTAGCACATTGATTTGCTCGTCAACAGTGTTGTAACTTGAGTTATGTATTCCTTTATGCATAGATTTGTTGTGTATAATCAGATTCTTATGGTTGTCATGGATAAGGTAAAATTAGCTTTCATCACCAAATGGGGAACATGCCATTATAAGGTTATGTCATTTATGTTAAAGAATGCGGGAGCAACGTACAAAGGAATGGCAATAACCCTATTGTATAACTTAATCCATAAAGATGTTGAGGTGTATGTAGATGACATGATGGTGAAGTTAAAAACAAGGTAAGGGCACTTTGAAACTTTGGAGAAGTTTTTGAAAAGAGTCAAGGAGTACCACTTAAGTCTAAACCTGAAGAAGTGTGTGTTCGGGGCCACTTCCAGTAAGCTATTGAGCCATGTGGTCAGTGAAAAAGGAATCAAAGTATACACAAAAAGGTAAAGGCAATTCAAGATATTTTCACACCAAAAATAGAGAAAGTGACCTAAGGTTTTGTAGGTCACTTGCAATACATCAACTGGTTTATAGCAAGACTAACCCTCATTGTGAGCTAATCTTTAAGTTGTTAAGGAAAGATTAGCCAATAAAGTGGAATGAATAATGTCAGAAAGTCTTTAAGAGAATAAAAGAATATCTAACTACCCCACCTATATGAAAGCCATCAAAGCCTAAAAAGCTACTGACTTTACATCTAACAGTAAAAGACAGATTAATTGGTGCAACTGTAGCTCAGGAAGATGGAATAAGAAGTGAACATGTAGTGTACTATCTCAACAAGAAGTTACAATCTTACGAAGTGAAGTATAACCAGGCAGACAAAACTTGTTTGGCATTAGTTTGGTCAACAAAAAAGCTAAGGCATTATTTTTTGTTACATTCTGTAGAGGTGGTTTCAAATCTTGATCCAATTAAATACTTACATGAAGCCCCTTCTCTCACTAGAAGATTGGTAAAGTGGTTGATCTTATTAACTGAATTTGATATTAAGTACGTAGCCAAGAAGGTGATTAAGGAGTGGGTAGTTTCAAAGTACTTGGCACAACAAGCTCTCAAAGAATGAGAATATGAACTTTTCCATTTCCTAGATGAAGGGTTAGGAGTAATTAAGCCCTAAAGGTGGAGAGTATATTTTGATGGAATTGTAAACAATAAAGAGGTAGGTGTAGGAGTAATTTTGAACTCAGCGGAAGAAGAGCTTATCCCTGTAGCTAATAAGTCAAACTATAAAGTTACTAATAACATGGGTGAGCATGAGACATGAATAATAGGCCTTGTACACTTGAAACAAACAAGGGAGAGGACAACAGAGGTATTTAGGGACAAATTGCTACTCATTTTACAAGTAATGGACGAATGGTAATTGAAAGAAGAATGTTTGGGCTTATATTTATAGCATGTGAAGGGGTTGATGCAGGATTTCCAAAATGTCACATTTCATCATCTGTCGAGGGAAGAAAATGTAATGGTTGATGCCTCAACCACTTCGGTCTCTAGTTAGGATTGGCTAGAGGTGATGCCCATGAAGCCGCTTATCACATTTTGATCTTAGGTGCCATATTACGAGGATATAAGAGTAATATAGTGTTAGTGGAGAATCGCTCCTGGTATTTTGATATACAAAGGTATTGGGAAAGTGATGAATAAGTCAAGGAGGTCGAGAAAAGGATAAAGATATGATCTGATGGTTGTCCTCATAGTTTATGGTATATGATGGTGTGATGTACAAACAGCTAATTGATGTAGTCCATTTGTGATTCTTTGCTAAGGAAGAGGCCCATAAAGTCATGGAAAAGGTACATGCAAGAGTTTGTAGTCCCTACATGAATGGTACAGTGTTGGCAAAGAAAATTACGAGGTTAGGTATTACTAGACTACTATAGGGCATGACTACATTCAGAAGGTTCGAAGTTATCACGAATGTTAGGTTTATAGTAACAATAGTCATTTATTACCAACTAAGTTGTAGAATTTGACCTCACCTTGGCTATTTTCAACATTGGCCATCGATGTGATTGGAGAAATCAGGCTAGTTTCTACAAGGTGCATAAGTATATTGTAGTGGTATTGGATTACTTCTCGAAGTGGATAGAGGTTGAAGTCTTTGGTAAGTTAGGGGTAAAACATATGGCATGATTCATTAAGAAGAACCTCATTTGATGCTATGGAGTGTCGCACCATGTAGTCATAGATAATGGTGTCCATTTCCAATAGTGGTCAAAGCCATATTACTAGAGTATGAGATGGTCCACCATAAGTTGTCATCTTACAGACATGCTAACGGAGTAATGGAAGTAGCAAATCAGAATGTTAAAAACGTCCTAGTTAATATGGTCGAGGCATTTAAAGATTGGTCTGAGAAATTACCATTCGCCTTATAGGGTTATCAAACTATGAGAAGGACATCGACCAAGATGACACCATACTCTTTAGTATATGGGATGAAGGCAGTGCTACCGATTAAGCTGAAAGTGAAATCCTTATAGGTATTAGTTGAATCTAGCATTCCTAAACACCAACGGGTAAGACGTAAATTTGCATAATTGGCCTTGTTAGACGAAAAGAGGTTGAAGGCCTTGTAACATCCAGTTGTATCAAGTAAGAATGGTCCACTACTTTAACAAAAAGGTTAAAGTAAGCATGATAAAAGTTGGTGATCTGGTGTTAAAGGTAGTTCAGTCATAGATTTAGGATCCCTGAGGATTCAGGCCAAATTGAGAAGGCCCTTAAAGAAAAAGTAAGAAGTATTTCATGTAAGGTATGAGAAATGTAAGATAGCTTACTAAATCGTAAACCTGAAAGTACGACTTAGGCAAAAATTAAGGTATAAGAAAAAAAAAGGGAAATAATAAGAAAACTAAGAAAAGCTTGCTAAGTTGTCTCTGCCTCTTAAGGGAGTCGCCTATAGATCTAAAAGTCATGTAACCATGCCATGTAGTCTGCATCATCATAAGGTTATGGATCCTAGCTAGTGTAAAAGTCGTAGATGTGACAATTAATCTATGTAGCCCAACCATATCTAGGAAGTGCTCAGACAAGGAACCCTTCATAAATGAAGGAAGGACATGTACCTTAAACTGAAATCATTGAATCGGCAACACACGAGAGCTGGTCATAAAACATGACTGGAGCTAAGGCGGGAAGGATGATGTAATCCCCATAAGTCCTTAGGGTAACAGACAATGAATTCCATGAGGGACAGCTCTAATGAATGTCGATGGCAGTAATGTGAGACATCCATTCGGTCCATTTAACTCCAGCAATTGTTGGTTTCGACAGATGACGATTTAAATGATGTTGTGGGTAGTAAAGCCTCACATCCATGGTTGGGGTAGCTAATAATCTCAACCTCTCTTGCAGCCATATCTGGAAAAAAAAAAAAAAGAAAAGAAGAAAGAAAAAAAAGAAAAGAATAATAAAAGAAAGAAAAATGAAAACATGCTCGGTAGGTTGAAAACCTAAAAGTGCAGCCTAACCAAAAGTGAGCGACCCACTAGATTGAAAACCCACAAGGATGGTCCAGGCAAAAGTTAAAGCAAATAAAAGAAGAAGAGGAAAAATAAAATACAAGAAAATTTATTGCAAGAGGATCAGGATGGCTGCTGCAAAACAGGTTTGAGCAGTACGAGCATGACTCTTATAGTGGAAAAAAGTGATGAAAGGGACAATGAGAATCTTCTTCTCATCCAATGTGTACTTGGTTGCCTCTTCATTCTGTATGTTGAATACCTCTACCATCTTTTGAACATATGGGTAATCCAATTAAGGTTGTGTGATTTGGTCTGCAGCTATAACATGACAATTGAGAATGGCGCCAAATTCCTCCAACAAGAGGCATATCTCCACATCTCTAAAGTGAAAAATGTGAGTGGTGGAATCCCATAAGTCACAAGCTACCAGTAGGAAATAGGTTTTAAGGCGGACAAAAAAGAGGTAACACATAGCTAAAAGACTCACCCATGGTAGATTAGACTAGATTTAAGGTGAAAAATATCATAGAAATGCTCTTGACATAGTTTAAAGGCTGGAAACAGTGGTGTATAGAGCAAATTTGGAATGGGTATTCATTAAAGAAGATAAGGCTGGCAGGTCTATATAGCCCCTGACTAGATCTATAAAGCCTTTGGCCAGGGTTGTATAGCCCTTAAGCTAGGCTATATAGCCTCATCATAGGTTATATAACCCTTAGTACCTAGAAAGAATTAGACAACCCCTCCAATATATTTTGGGTTAAAATTAACATCTACACTTACTTAGTAAAACACATATATGAAAAGAATGACAATGCACATTCCAAAACATACATTTAGAGGCCAAAATCATGCATTTGCATTTAAAAGAAGATATATTAGAGTTTGACCAAAAATGGAGACAATGTTGCCTTAGTTTGTCCTAGAAGGTCCTAAGCAAACATCCAAAAATAAGGGTTTTCAAATCACCTAATAAACTATACAAGTATGCAAAAAAAATCTACCAAAAGTGTCATTCAAAAATGAAGGAAAAGGGAAAAGCATCCTAAAAGCTAAAAAGAGAGGGGGATCTTTAGAGCTCAGTTGTCTTTGCCTCTTAAAGGATTCGCCTCCGAATCTTTGACCACACCATCTGTCGCCACATACCCATCTCTATAGCTGCTTGAGCTAAGGCCTCATTCTCTACCTCCACCTCTGTCAAATGCTAGTTCATCTCTCTAATCTCATGGTTAAGGCATCAGATCATTTGTTACAAGAAGCATGAGGGTTAGGATGAGTAGGACACAAAACACATATCATAACCATACATACATGCATTATTTTGCTTTTTCTTACTAACCTACATATAGCACATTTGCTACATTATGACCCTCTTCAGGGCAACCATAGCCTCAGCCTACACACGAGGAATCTATGAAGAGAAAAGATAAGCATTCTGAGAAACAAAACTCACATTATAAGCTAAAGTACAACGAGATAAAAAAAAGAAAATGCTTACGTAGGTGGTGTCTGTCGGCTTAAATGTATAGGTGGACTAAGTGATCTACAATGATATCATAGATCCATCAATGAATTCATACAAGACTCCACTAAACTATCTGGCATTGAAACTAAGTCACTAACCACTATAGGCTCCATGCCCCCCGAAGTTGATCCATAGGCCCATTTGTGGCCCCAAACAACGTCAATGCCAGATGCAAAAGTAGAATCGATAGACCTTTAAGTAGCCTGTGTAGTAGTGCCCTGGCTCTCATGTTGTATAACAATCCCTTTGTTAGGCATGTATCAAGGTAAGGCTCGAATGGCTGCCTTTAATAGATGAAGACTCCCTATGAGTTTCCCAACCCTTCAAGACCTGTAGAGAGTATTGGTAGAAGATAGTTGCTCCCTTGGCAAATATTGTAGTATTATGGTGAGCTCCGCACCTTCAAGGTCCCTCACCCAAAACAAACTTATAGGCGGGCGCTACAAAACAAGTCGCTCATCCAAGCCCTCACACCTGGGAAAGATGCACTCCCCTAAGTACCACTCTCAGATGGATGGCCCCACCATTAGACTACAGGCATAAGAGATGGCCTTTACTTCTACCACCTCTAAAGGTCATATCTCTGCAGGGCCTCTTGAATCAAGGCATAACTATAATATAGATGAAAAACCATTATAAGTGTAAATAAGTAATAAAAGTCAAATAATCATAACTTTTATAATCTTTGTTTATGTAGGGAGAAGTACATGCTCCAGAGTAATCATGTTCAAGTGAGTGCGTTTGGAAATTAGGAGGACTCCACATAAGACACAACATTCCACTGCAAGAAGTGAGGGTAGCCACTGTCTGCATCATCCTGGAGGTCCAGCCTCTCCAACAAGCCTATCTAAACATCTCATACCTATCAATCAAGATGGAAGTCCCAAAGCAATCAAATAGAACTCAAACAAAAAAAATAAAGGCACATTTATAATAAGGCCCTTCATGCCTCACACATGTATCTTGTGCCCTGAGAGTATCGATTAAGGATCAGTATAGTACACTAGTGTTGTCGATCCCAAATCAAAATGGTATAATAGGCCCAAGTCCTCCAACACTAGCACCGAGCAAAGCTTTGCCACGTTAGAAGTGCTCGAGAACAAGACCCCTGATAGGGTATACAATAGGGTGCAATAGGCCTATATGCTTTAACACTAGCACCAAATAAAGCTTTTCCATGTCGGAAGCACGTTAGAACAAGACCCTTCGATGGGGCATACAACAGGCAACAATGCACGTGCTGGTCAATTACCTCACTAGAGCTATTGTCGGTGAGTTTGGGCTAGTCAGTACATATGTTAGACCTAGCCAGAATCTTGCTCTCTTTGAGTATGGGAACATAGCCTAGGACCCATAGCAAGTAGTCCCGTTAAAGTATGGGCTCATAGACCCTAGAATTCATGGGTCAAGAAGGTGATGTCTCCAGGAGCAATCGTCACCTCGTCGATCAGGGGATGATGGAAGGTATGAGATGTGTCCATTCATAGCTCCAATAACGCATGTGTCATCAGCAAGTTGACCTTCAACATCCCTTCTGGTAGAATCCATAAGAAGATCCAGACCCCCCATGCCTTCCAAATTGGCCTAGACCCGAGGGTACGAGTCTGACCCCACCCTCTAGCGGGACCTACAGCCCTGCCACCCTTCTAAAAGGTGACAATCCCCTCCAACAAAAAGAAAAAGACATGAAAGGGGGAGTGAATAATGGAAAATACCTATATGTATATATTTCCTACATAACTAATAGGGTCAAAAAAATGAAAGAATCGAAGACATTTTGAATTCAAAGGTAAAACAATAATAAGTCCTAGTTATTAGGGGTTAATTGTAAAATTTGCGAAAATTATGAAAATAATTTCCTAAAAATAAGATCAATAATCATAAAGAAAGCATCAAAAGACTGGTAAATTAGTAAGATGAATGAATAAATTATTTATAATCTTGGGCAATCACCCTAATTTTTTGCAGGCTATTCTATTAATTAATTTAATTGTTCCTTGTGCAAGTCACAATATAAAAGTCTGAAAGTGAATGCAAATCAAGGCAATAGACCAAACTGATAGTCAAAAAATAAATATTACTAAAAATAAAAGAGTGAGTGTCCTAGAAATTGTTCCTAAATATTTTAGAAGCTAACCTAATATTCACAGACAAAAGGGGATTTTGGGGCAGCATCTAAAATCTATTGTGGTAAGATATGCAATAAAATAAAACAAATTAGAAGGAGAAAGAAAAAAAAGAATGTCTACCACCCCTGAGGCGACACTTATAAGATGATAATACAGGTTGTAGACCATCCGTATGTCACTAGTTGGAGGTACCCATGAGAAATCATCTTTGTGATTGCGCCCTTCAATGGGCTCACCCGTGCGAATCCCCACTGAGATCATAGTTGCTCTAAGGCATCCAGGGTCGTCATGTCCTATCAGGAAACATGTAGTTGTCATGTTACTCTGCCATGATAATTGCCTAAAAACTAAGGAAACCTAAGAGCTAAGTCTAAAGTTTTGAGAGAGAAAAGGAAGAGAGACGAGAAGGATAGCACAAATGAGACAAGTTGCTTTCTAGAGGTATATATAGTGGGCTAGGGTTGTTATGTACAAAATTTAGGTCTATACAGCCATACAAAGGTTGTACAACCCCTTTAGGCTAGGCTAGAACTAGATGGGCCTTGTATGCCTAACTTCCTCTTTAACCCACCAGCCTCAATACCCATCTAGCCCATCATACCTCAATCTCCATCCCTCGAGGCCCAACATCTATCAAATTTACCAAAATCCCTAGCTCCCCAAAGAGCCCTAAAGTAGCAAATTTACCAAATATCCCTAACTCCCTAAATAGCCCTAAAACACTAAATTTACCAAAATACCCTTACCTCCCTAAAAAGCCCTAAAGAACTAATTTTACCAAAATACTCCTAGCTTACTAAATAACCACAAAGCATTAAATTTTCCAAAATATCCTAGTTCTCAAAGACCCCAAAATAGCCAAATTACTGAAGTACCCTTAATGCTACCTGTTGGCCCTAGGTACCAAGAAAGGGGAGTTGAATGGGTGTATAAAAATTAAAACAAG
This sequence comes from Omphalea diandra, assembly GCA_949677035.1. Taxonomy (NCBI): domain Eukaryota; kingdom Viridiplantae; phylum Streptophyta; class Magnoliopsida; order Malpighiales; family Euphorbiaceae; genus Omphalea; species Omphalea diandra. The sequence continues at coordinate 4,959 of CATIWR010053023.1, read as the reverse complement.
ATGGTAAGAAAGAGAATTAGTAGAATGGAGACATAAGATTTATAGTGGTTTGGGTATAATTGATCCTACGTCCACTCCCCAATTCTTAACAATTAGGTGTTTCACTATCTTCCAATGGCATTTTCAAGCTCACACCAAACTTTTACACTTGTGTTTTGAAGGCTCACACAATAACCTTTATACTTGTGTTTTTAAGGCTCACACAACAACCTGTACACTTATGTTTTTAAGGCTCACACAACAACCTCTCTTAGTGTTTTTATAGGCTCACACTACAACCTTTACAAATGATGTTTATGCTCACACCAAATAATTTCCTAAAGAAGAGAAAAGATTAAGTAGCAAAATTGCAAGAGTTTGGGTTACAAATTAATGAATTTTCTTGCATTTACATATGTTTGGTGAGGTATTTATAGCTTCTACCCACCAAAGAGAGGCTGCAATAAAACTGATAGCAAATCTTCGAAGTATGCTAGATAGATTTTTGCATTAAATGCTTGTCAGGCTTTATTCGCAGTCACTACTACTCCTTCGAGGTTGCGATTTTTCAATTTCCATACGGGAGCCAAAACTTGTGGTGGAAAACCCCGTTTGTGTCTAACGACTAGTCCACGTGTCATCTTCCTATTGGTTCACCAGAAAAATATAGTTATTACCTTTCACCTGCTGACAAAGTAGCTGTCATGATTTTCCTTGTACAGGTCACGACTTAGGATGTGAAATCGTCTGCCAAAAATGTTCATCTTCTTGCTCATGATTCGCGGTCGCTACCCATAAGTTGCCACCGCAATTTTTATCTTCCAACGATCACCTGGGTCACTTATCAAACTGTGGTTATAGACTTGATTCCCTCTTGAGTTACTTCAAAATTTGCAGCCATGACTGATGCTTGACACTCACCACGAATTCGTCTGTGACTTTGGCTCTCCTTTCTTTGAATTGGTAGTGACATAGAAGTGGTCTGCGAATCCATCTGTCTAATTTGTCAACATGCCTTAGTCTAGTTCGTGGTCACAATTTATGAAGTTGTGGTCATGAATTAGGAGGCACTTTATTTCTTTGAAGACTAAGGATTTCATCCAACTTCAATTATAGAGACTAACTAAAAACTACAAAACAACACTTAATTGAATCATTAAAATTTATCAATCTCCTTTATCAAGATCAAAAGTGGTTTAAGACTTAGGATTAACCATCCTAGTATAACAATCTCCCCTTTTTTTTATTTTGATAACTTAGATTGATCTAAAGGGAAAATAATGCAGAAATATTAAGCTAGAGAGAAGTTAAGGTAAAATTTCAATGAATAATACTTAAGGTAAAAATTTCCTAAGTATGACATTCAATCATTAAAAAAACTTAAGTATGAAGTTATGATGCTCCCCCTCAACTTATGCTATACGTTTCAAGTTATTATTTTCTTTCCCTTAAACTTAAGTTATTACTATCTCTCCCCCTTTAGCAAGATCAAAAAGAGGGTGAAAGAGAGAAATGAAAACAAGCATAAGTATACATAAGGAGCATAATAAGATTGCAAAATATAAAGATAAAATTCATCAATCACATAAGATAATGATTTGCAAAGAAACAACCATTTTATATATATCATTGTGGGATCACAAAAGTTTGAAAAATGAACAAAAATAGGAAAAATACAAAGGATTCCTAATCTATAGTTTAGGAGAATCATCATTCATCTTCAAAAGATGTTTCCTATTGCTCTTGTGTTACTCCTTCGACTTCATCCTCATCCTCAACTTCGTCTTCATTACTATCTCTGTCTTACATATCTTCAAATTCGGTGAAGTCCAAAAGATGACAAGGAGGAACCCCTAGTTTCTCTTGAAGATCCACCATATCACTATAAAGATGTGATAGAAATAGGAATCTCCTCTTTATCATCCTCATTAATTTATCCAATTTATGATCAATGGAGGCAAGAGAAAACTTAGTCTTTGGTTTTGGTTGAGGAGGAGGGACTTGAATTGTGCCTTCTTCAATGTGGAGCTACTTTCTTTTTTAAGCTTGTGAGATTTCCATCTTTTTTGCTCCTACTGCACCAAGGGCATACGCATAGGTGTCCGGATGAATAGCCTTGGCATTTATAAGGTAAGAGAGATCTAGGAAGTTTTGGGATGGTAGAAGTTTCTTGGTGAGGAATTTTTCTTTTTCCTCATCAAGGGCTCCAACAAAATGGTATATGGCAGTGATATATGAAGGCAGCAAAAATTGGCTTTTGAGTTTCGTACTCATGTGAATCAATTGATCCAAAAGGTATCGGCCAGTTTGGATAGGTTTATTTTTGATAAGGCAAAAAACAAATGCCAAGTCCTTTTGGGACACTTTCTCATTACCATCACCTCTTGCGTTTATAGAAAAGGTGATGATATGGTGGAGTATCCAAAGGGGTAGGGATTTGATGTGTTTAGATAAAGAAGAGTGGGGATCATGTTTGGTTTCGATGGAGATTTTTGACCAAAACTCGAAATAGATAACATCAAGTGTGGAGATTATGAAGGGAATGTTTTCTCCGAATTATAAATTAAATAGAGAAGAGAGTTGGTCGAAAGTAATGTAAAAAGGGTTGCCAAAAGCTCGAAACACTAACCTGTATTACCCTGCTCTTGAATCAGCTTTTTGACTTAATTGGATAGTACACAAAAACTCTCACACAACCTCTTTGTAACCGGTTTCATCTAGAAAGATGGACTCATTCCAACCCAAATTTGAGAGGAAAGCTCATATTTCGGCTTTAATACCTAAGGTTTCTAGCATAAAAGATGAGGGTATCTTGTTTGGGAGAATGATCTTGGAGGAGTTGGCTTTGAACTTATCTTTTTCTTCCTTGGTAACACCCCTTTAATGAGATGGAAGGCAGGGGGTGCAGAGGGTTGAGCCACTGCCTTCCCTTTGTCTGCTTTAGAAAACTTCTTTGAAGCTGTAGCAAGAGAGGAAGAGGGTTTAAAAGAATTTTAGAAAGATTTAAGAGAGTGAAGATGTTTGAAATAGTAGTGAGAATGTCACTGTTGAAGGGGCTATTTATAGCCTTTGAAAGGGTGTAAAAATGACTATAAATGGCTAGAAATGAATTAATGAAGAGTTGGCAACGGTTGGCAGTCAAATCACTTAAATGTCTAAGCAGTTACTCTAATTCACATCTGCAAATTCATGAGTCGCGACCGTGAATTCCAGAAAATGTGAATAACAGATAAATTTTACTCGAGAATACGCTCCTTAACGATAAAAAATTTGAAAATTTGACTAAAATTTGCGATGGAGCGAAAATTTTGCGACCACGAATTGATGTTTGACAGCCAGGTGAAATTGACTTGAAATTCGTGACCGTGAAGGAAAGATAGCGACCACGAATTATGAGTCAGCAATTAAAAATAGTTGAATTTTGAAAAAATTGTGATCCACTTAACTATATCAACCACAAATATCACAAATCAACAAATATCAATACACATAGCAATATCACATATAAAAATTTTCACTTTAAGGAACTTCTATCAAGCATTTCCAATTTTCTCTTAATGAAGTTCATACTTTTTTTGATTTAGAGGTTTAGTGAAAATATTTGCAAGTTGATGATTTCTGTCAATAAATTCTAACACAACATCACAACATCACCCTTTTGCATATGATCTCTAAGAAAATGATGTCTAATATCTATGTGTTTGTTGTTAGACTGTTGGATGAGATTTTTAAAGAGATTAATAGCACTTATGTTATCACATTGAATAGGAATGTGATCAATCACTTTGCCAAAATCCTTTAATTGGTGTTTCATCCAAAGGACTTGGGTGCAACAAAAACCCACAGCCACATACTCGGCTTCCGTGGTGGATAAGGCAACCGACACTTGCCTTTTACTAAACAAAGAAACTAGGCATTAACCTATAAATTGGCAAGTTCCATAAGTGTTTTTTCTATCTAATAAGCTACCTATATAATCCCCATCTAAATATCCTATAAGACTAAAGAAAGAATTCCTAGGATACCATAAACCTAAGTGAATTGTGCCACGTAAATATTTAAAAATCCTATTGACAGCGTTCAAATGAGACTTTCTAGGAGAGGATTAGAACCTATCACAAATTCAAACACTAAACATCATATCTGGCCTTGAAGCAGTAAGATAAAGTAGAGATCTGATCATACCTCGATATCTTTTTTCATCTACCGTTTTGCCCGACTCCTCCTTATCTAGCTTGATGGTACCACTCATTAGAGTTTTTGCTACTATGCAACCATCTATGCCAAATTTCTTGAGTATCTCCCATGTGTATTTGGCTTGGTTGATGAAGATCCCTTCCTTAGATTACTTGATTTATAAACCGAGAAAGAACTTAAGCTCTCCCATCATGCTCATTTCAAATTCTCTAGTCATACACTTAGCAAAATCCTCACAAAGAGATTCATTAGTAGCACCAAAAACGATATCATCAACATAGATTTGAACAATTAATGTGTTATGTTTATGCTTTTTAACAAAAAGTTTGGTATCCACCTTTCCTTTCTCAAAATTATTTTTTAAGAGAAATGAACTAAGCCTTTCATACCAAGCTCTTGGAGCTTGTTTCAAACCATATAAGGCTTTGTTCAACTTAAAAACATGGTTTGGAAAATAATGTGACTCAAAACCAGGAGGTTGTTCAACATAGACTTCCTCCTCAATGATGCCATTCAAAAATGCACTTTTCACATCCATTTGAAAAAGTTTAGAATTCATATGACATGGAAAGGCTAATAGAATCCTAATGGCCTCTAATCTTGCTACAAAGGCAAAAGTTTCATTAGTTTATGCCTTCCTCTTGGTTGTATCCTTTAGCAACCAATCTAGCTTTGTTTCTAGTGATGAAACCTTACTCATCTAACTTGTTCCTAAACACCCACTTACAACCTATAATTGGGTATTCTTTAGGCCTAGGGACAAGTTCCTATACCTTATTTCTC
>CATIWR010053020.1:0-12266 GCA_949677035.1 Omphalea diandra | reverse complement strand
ATACAACTATACAAACACTACATATATGTTCAAGTGTCCCCAAATGCAATGGTGCTTCAATGATTATTTATGCATATGCTCATGTGATAATGCTAATGAATATGGCTAGGGATGTTACAGAGTATGTGATTTTTAATGATTGATTTGAACATTTGAAATGTAGAAAACCTCAAATTCAAAATTAATTGATTCAACTCATCACACAATCAATCAAATCAAATCAAACATGTCAATACATAGATATATCAAGTAATAAAACTCCCCCTAAATGTATGCATAAATATATTAAGTTAAAAACATAAGCGATAAGATATACATTACAAGTTTAGTATCAATGGTTTGGTACCAAATAACCATTTGAAACTTTTATCCTTTCATCATTAGCAAACTCCATCCACCTTTAGATTTTTCATGATGAGAATTTGGAGAAGGAGTCCCCATCCTACAATATCAAACACTTTGCTTTCGTACCCAAACATATTTGGGTCCTGGAGGTTAGTCGTAGAAGGGTCCTCCAATTTAAGGTATGCCTTCCTTATATGGCAAAATACATTGATATGCCCATATATCATGCAATAACGACATTAGAGCTTAGACTTATGAGTCTTTCTCTTATGTATAACCTTAATATGAGTAGGGGGATTTCCCATACTTTGGTTATTATAGTGTATGTAAGTGCATGAGTGATTACAAGTAAAAGAGAATTCTTTGTGTTTATGTGTTTGAGCATGATTCTTGTTATAATTATAAGTATAATTTGCTCTTTAAGCCTTAGCTCTTAAGCCTTGAGGATCCTTTCTTTTGCCCTTAGGCAAAGGTGGCTTAGTGCTAGGAACACCTTTCTTCCCCATGACCTCAATACTTGAAGTTTGAGGTGTTGATGCTCTAATGAATATAGTGAGTGAAGATGTAGATAAAAAGGCTTCATTGAAGCCTTAACCATACCTAATAAACGGAGGTCTTTGTGATACAATAAGTGTATCCAAAGCTTCCTTTCCCTTATGAAACTTATAAATAAAATTTTTAAGCTCAATGACTTCATCGTTTAAGGAGTAATTTTCCTTTCTCAAAGAGGTTAGGGATGAAGATGAATTTAAAAGACTCTTAACATATTTTTTGAGTTTGTCATTTGAAGTCCTAAACTCACTTACAAGATTGTTCAAGGATTCAAATTCATCCTTTAACTTTGAACAATTTTTCTTATAAGTTTTCATTTATGACTTATATTTTTCACATTTCAAAGTGAGAGCTTCTAAAAGCTCTTCATATATATCATTGAATGTATCATAATCATCATAAAAATGTGGAGAAGTACTTATCTTTTTGGAGGAGTCCTCTTGAGCCATGAAGCAAAAGTTTGCTACCTCGTCTTCTTCTTCTTCATCGCTTGAATCATCATCCCAAGTAGTCTTGAGGCTCTTCTTCTTTTCTTTGCGATGATAGAAAGATGACTTTCTTTGGATTCTTTTTTCTCTTCTCCTTCTCATCAACTCTTTGGTCCTTCTTGATATTTTGGTAAGTTGTTTTTCTTCTTTATCACTTTCATTTGAGTCACTTGAGGTTAAATAATCTTCTTGAGCTTTGAAGGCTAGAGCTTTCTTCTCCTCTTTGTGTCTTTGCCCTCTTAGCTTCTTCATCTCTTCATCTTTCTTGAAAGTCATTTCATGAGTGATAAGCTTACCAATGAGGGCATTAATTAGCACTTTTCCAATCTCAAGATTGGACTATTGAATGCTGCATACTCTTGTACCAAATTTATCTAATGGAAGAGTTTTGAGGATTTTAGTATTTACCTCATTAGTTGATAAGAATCCTTTCAAACTTTTTCATGCTTGTGACAATAGATAGGAGTCTTTTTTTTCATTTTGGTGATGCTTTCATGGTCTTTAATCATGAAGAACTCCCTCTCTGTCATATACATCTCTAACCTACTTGATTTCATAAGAGTTATGCCCTCATGATAGTTTTCTAGTGCTTTTCATATGGCATGTGCAATTTGGCAATGTTGGACTCTTCCAGTTTCTTTTATTGACATAGAGCTTAGGAGAATAGCCATTGTTCTCTTATTCTTCTCATTTGCCTTCCTTTGTGCTTCACTTTATTCTTCTTTTGCAATTGCCACCTCTTCTCCTTCAACCATCTTTGTTGGAGGCTTTCACTCTTCAAGTATATAATCCCATAAGTTGATGGCATCACTATCAAGATAGATCTTTATTTTATGCTTTCAAAGAGCATAATCATTACCATCAAAACTAAGGATTAAGATGAGAGTGGACTCATTCTTGTGGTATTGATCTTTTCTCACATAATTAAGTCTTAATTGAGACTTGGCTTTGATACCAAATATTTGCCCTAGTGCACCAAGAAGGAGGGGTTGAATTGGTGGTAGATTTGAACTTTTGATTATGGAGGATGCTCATAAAAACAAAAGATTAGAGGAAGAGTAGGAGAAGAATAAACATAAGAGTTTTATGATGGTTCGGGTACTAACCAACCCTACATCCACTCCCCAATTCACCAATTGAGTGTTTCACTCAATTACTAGTGTTTTATAACCTCACACTCAACTTAGTGTTTAGGCTCACACCAAACCTTACAAGTGTTTTTCTAAGGCTCACACTCAACCTATACAAGAGTTTTACAACTAGGTTAACTCTTAAACCTAAACAAGAGTTTTCTATTCAAGGGCTCACTTTTAAACCTTACACATGGTGTTTAAAGCTCACACCAAACTATTTACAAAGAAATAAGGAATTAAAGTAGAGAATTAACTTTGCAGAGTTTTGGCACTACCAATAGTTCTTTTGCATTTACATAAGTTCGATGAAGTATTTATAGCCCACATCGACAAACGAGATGTTACTCTAAAACTATCAACAAATCTCTAAGATGTCCTAGGCAGATTTAGCATTAAATGCTTGTCAGGTAGAAGTCACGGTTGTTACTCCTATTTAGCAGTCTCAAATTTATAATTTGCATTGAGGAGCAAAAAATAACAACAAGAACCCCGTCTTCTGTCTAACGGCTAGTCCACATGTTAGTTGTCCATGGGTTGTCCAAGAAAATATATCTGTTGTGTTTTAATCACTATCAAAAGTCGCAGTCGCGAGATCACTGTGTCTTGGGCATAATTGAGACTGCGAATTCCTCAGTAATTCAACCAAGGCTATTTTAGCTGAGTCGCAATAGTGAATTCGACCATAAATTCTTCTAGCCTAGCTTCATCCATTCTTATATCAGTGTCACAGTTGCGACTTAGGGGATATCAACAGCGAATTTCGGTGTTCTTCTAAAATATAGAGATTTTGACTTTCATTGAAGATAACTCTTATAAACTGTAAAAACAACACTTAAAATTGACATTATAACCTTTCAATCTATATTGTCAAGATCAAAGGAATGTCTTGAATTAGGTTTGAACAATCTAGTCTAATAATAATGGAGTAAAAGCTCTTGTAAGGACAATGAAGTCCTAAACATCAATCAAACAGACAAACATAACTTTCACTATCTATAACTTTTTAGGTGATTGTCATCATTCATATTTAGCTCATTGTCACCATTTTCCATTAATCTCATTCATATTTTTAATATTAAAATCACCATTAAATCATGTATAAATCTATAGTTAGAGCCTTAACTCATTTTATGATCAATAATTTATACTTCTAAATTCATCAACATATTTATTTCTCATCATAAACCATCCGTACACTCATTAAGATATTCATGAACTATCCTACCCCTTATAAATGAAGAACAAGTCATCCATTCACATATAACACTAATCATAAAGTCTAGCATGTTAAACAATTTCAAGAATCTCAATTGAACCTCAACTCTCTTCATGAACATAATTCATTTATGTAAGGACTTCATAAAGCCTAAAGATATTTCTTCCATATAAACCAAGGTGAAAAAAACCATTCAACCTTTAATTATCATCTTAAATACAAATATTTGGATGCTCAATTGTATTTAAAAAGTCAATAACTATCAAGAATTTATGTAATCAATCAATATAAATCAACACCTTTCAAAGCTCCAATTCTATACTACATCAATACTAACCTTAGTTGAACTAAGGTGTTAAACACTAATTAATCTCAAATTCTTTTTAAGCATGAATATAAGAATACTATTTAACATCTAATTAACCATTAATCATCCCGAATTAAAAAGAAACAATTTATACACTTCAAACACTGATATGACTCCTTTTGAAGACAATATCATTTTCATGTCAAACTAGTACTAAACTTCTTCTTTTCCATCACCAACAATCTCAAAAACACCATTAAAACACTTTTTCAAACATAGAAAAAAATATACAATAAATATGAAAGATTATAACTTACTTGAAATAAAGAGAAGAAAGTCACCAACTTGTTCAAATGATGGACGAAGATGGATGAGCAAAACTTGATTCTCCTAACTTGATTTGGTAGGCATGGATGGAGGAGAGGTTTTGGGTGACTTTATTTGTGTTTTTGACTACTAAAAACTAAGGAAAATTGGATAAGAAGTTGTGTTGATGCTAAAGATAATGGAGAAGAGTCTAAAAAGACTAAAATGCCTAAATGAAGAATTTTAGAAAACATCCACAAAAAATGCTATTTCTAATCCCTAACCTTAATCTCCTATCATTTTATCCTTTTCTACAATATGCTTTAACACCATTTTAGGCATTTATAGTGATGGAAAATCATTTTACAGCCATTTTTAGGAATAAAATAAAGATATAATGATGTGAAAAGACTAAAATGCCTAAATAGAGTACTCAAACCTTTCGAAAGATTTGCTTCAAACATTTTGTTCATTTATTCAATACACTTCAAGTAATAACTTAAGGCATCTAAAATATCTCTAGAATACAATATTATCATGTCATTTAGTTGTACATTAGGCATACAATAAGCAAACATAGGCAATAATATTATGATAAGGTAATTATACAACTATCTAAGTCTCCCTTCCTTCAAGACACTTAAAATACAAGCTTTAGGCATCTAAAATGCACTAAAAATGATTTATTAATATGTCATTTAATCACACATTAAGCACACTTACATACCACAATAGCTATCGAAGATCTTACATCTAACTTAGCTTATACCTTTGCTTTATCTTTCATCATCCTTTTTCTTTTCTTTTAACATATCCTTTAACATAACTTCCTTCCATATAAAATATTGACTTATTCTTCATTATTAAACATCTAATTCTATCATTTATTAATGTTCATTTATGATCATTTTTTACATATGCTTACTTACATTTACTTCCATGCTATGACATAACATCTTTCACCTTCATATCTATTAATTATTCTTTCTAATTCATATTATATATTAATTAGTCATAATTATAACATTAAAATCATCACCATTTCATCAAATTTATCCTCCTCATGCTATCACTTAGGAGAAGGAATCCTCATTTGTAAGAGACTCATATTAACTAAGTTTTTGGCCTCACAAATCATCTCTCTTTACATAATTCATGCTCGAATTCTCTTATTGTTCTTCCCTAACTCCATCTTTTTCTTTCACTTATCAATCTTAGATAATAAATAAATAATCCAAGTCAACTTATGTTTATTCCTAAGGAACATTAGAGTTAAAGGGATCTATAATATCTTAAAATTCTTTTAAAATGATCATATAATTTATAAAATCATTTAAAACATATTTTATTTTCATATCTCATTTTAAATCTTGAAATGACTTGTTATGATTATGACAGGGTACTACATAACCATAACTAAGTGATTCCTTTAGCCTCGTTTGGTTGGCATAAATTTCATACCCTTAAAAGCTATCCCTTATTTTTTCTAGCAGTCTTAAAGGATAAACATAGTTGAATAGCCTCAACTCCCGCCCCTAACTTTATTTCTAATGGTTTCGTGTCTTTACTTATCATTATTTTTATCTTTTTTTATCTCTTTTCTCATGCATTATTCCTTGTCTTTTGATTATATCTTAACATCATGACATCATCATATCTGTCATTCATATCGTCACATCATTTTTTCTTTTATAATATTATATCATTCCTATTTTTTAAGCCATATCTTCAATCGATCATATTCTTTTTTTGTATCATCATATCATAACTTTCTTCATATGGTATCCCTATATAACTATATCATTCATATTCCTATCATTCATTATCATTTGCATCAACTTATGACATATCGAAACTTATTCTTATGCTTCATCTTAACATCATGAACTTATCCTTCATCTTTACAGATCTAATCATGTATAACATATTATAATAATAATAAAATCATTTCATAACATATCATATATACATACTTTTCAATATCAAATGCGTTAATGTCATAATACATAAAATATAAGTTGTGCTTGAGTTGATAACACCAAACATATCACCATACCATTAGCCATACATATTTAATATCCAAACCTTCATATCATGAACATATTCAATGCTTAAACACCGAATCCTAACTCAAGAAAACTAATAAGGCATGAAAGAAATCTTATATCTCCATAAGTCATAGCTAATTATCGACATATATCTGTTATCTTTTCTATCATCTTGTATCTCTTCCTTTTTTTTTTTTTCTAACCTCAAAGGTATTACCATATAAACCTTTACTTAGATGTCATTCTATTACAACTCAGATTTTGGACCATGCCAACATTAGTGACCGAGAAGGCTTAAGGGCTCCAAAATCCATAGCAAGCCTAATTACTCGTGGTTAAAGCCTATTTATAAGATCTCTGATACTTTAAATCTAAAATTTATATTGATGGGTCCATAAACATTTCTGACTTTCATTTGCCCCATTTAGATTCTTAGGATAATGCAAATGGGAGATAAGGATTCAAGCTAAGCTTGATTTCATACATTTCATAAAAACTCTTTCTTATATTACATTATAGCCATTTAATTCATTTCTTATCATGTCAAGAGTAGGGGAGTCTAGACTCATTATTTGATTCCTTTTTATTATTTCCTTCACATTCCTTCATTATTTAGACATCGTTAAACATAAAACTTTTCCATTTAGAGCATCCTAGAATTAGGGGGTCCACTCAAGGTCATTCTAGTTATAACATTCCTTTCATTATCATAAGCATTAAACATTTATCTTATATGGGCTATAAATCTTAGTATGCCTCAACATCATTTTCCATTAATCATGCATCATAACTATTTTACATTACAATAACCTTAGACATATACATATCACAATATTCATAAGTCACACTTTTGGAGATTACTAAGAATACAAGATATGCTTAACATTTTCTTAATATATTTATAAGTCTTCCAATTATAAATATATATCGTTACTATAGGAAATTACAAAGAAACATTACAGTGTCGTTATAATATATGATACATAACTTAAAACCTTCATTTATAACATTTAATCTTTGGCCATCAATCACGGTATCAATCTTATGCTCAACTTATAAAATAATCTGTGTGCAAGGAGTAAACTCTTTTATGGGAAACTCAATGAGGAATTTATATTGTCCATATGCATGCTCACATGTCTTTGTATGAATGCATTTCTAGATACATGGCACATCATTTGCATCTGTTATTTACACATTAAAACATTACATACATGGATAGTCAAGTCCATGTGAATCCTTACTTTGGTGGTATTTGATAAAACTGAAAATTAATGTTGAAAATTTAAGAGCTGGATTTAAAAAAAATGAATAATTTAAATACTAAAAGTTTTTAATAATGTTGTTGGATATGAGCTAAAAATTAAGAGCTAAATCTAATTAAATATATTTGACAATTATAATTATTAAATAAATATTAAATGGATTTTATTTTTAAATGAGAGTTCATTAATTTTTTAAGTGTATATAGGTCATATTGATAAAAATATTTTAGTATATGTTAGTTGAACAATTGAATGATAATTTTTAAGTTAAAAATTTGACTTATTATTTTAAGAAAATTCTAACTAAGTTGAAAATTTTCAATAATTTATTAACAAGGTTATTAAACAATTTTAAAAAAATAAGTCTTAAAATTTTAATTTTAATTTTAATTGTTGAATGTTGTAATCAAACAACCTCTTGGTTTACTTATCTTTCTCGCACAGAGGAGTTGCCTCTCTATCTTTACGCTCTCAAGGTAGTTGCCTCACTAGCTACATCGTTTACTTATCTCGAGGGAGCTTCCTCACCCGCCTTATCTTTTACATATCTTGAGGGAGTTTCCTCATAAACCGTGTCATGCATGCATAACATTACATTCATTTCATATTGGTTATAATCCTTGCACACATGCGACGACTCTTTGGATTCTCGCTTCTTCCTTGAACTACCCTCATATCATGATATGAACCAAATTAGGGGTAAGCTCAAGGTTACAAAGAATGAAAGAGACAAGCAAGGAGTTCTTTAAAATAAGGAAAACATCATAAAAGCTTCAAAACCTATCATATTTGGATCTACACTATATTTAGAACTACCATATTTGAACTTGTCTTATTTGAACCCCATATTTGGAATTGCTATATTTGGAACTACCATATTTGAATGTGCCTTCTTCAGACTTACCATATTTGGAGCTCCCATATTTGAACCTGCCTTATTTAGACTTGTCATATTTGAACAATCTTCTTCACAAAGGCAAAATGATCATTTTTGAACTTCCATTTCATGTGTGGATCCTCAAAATGAAATAAAAAAGTATAACTTTATAAATGGGGAAATTTTGCACAAAAATGTTCTAAAAGATTGTAGAAGGTTCCAAAAAGGTTTTAGAAACTTCCAAGCATCTTTTGGTTAAATAATAAAAGTCCTAAAGAGGAACTAAAGGGAGGCAACACATAAGGAAGAAAAGTGAAAAAGTCAAGTCAAAATATCTTTCCAAGATTGACAAGATCTCAACATATCATTCTCTTCCTTTTCTTATCCTTTTGACTAATGTTAAGTCCTACTTAATTAAGAGGTTTTCTTTTCCTTTCTTTAATTGTAATAACACCAATTTAGGAGTCTTAAACCCTATTTGGTTGAATAGGAAATACAATCTTACTATTTGGATTGTTTCTTATTTTCTAAATTAGAATTAAGCTTTTTTTTTTCTTCCTATATAGAAAAACAATGTAAAGCTTATATAAAAGGCTATAAAAAATATGCAAGAGATAGTTAATGATCAATATAATTCTAAGTTCTTATGAGAGATTAATTCCCTTCTTGAGTTCTTGAAAGGACTTGGTGAGATTATTAAGTGAGTGCTTAATAATTTCACAAACTTGTTTAATATAGGTCTTAAACTACTTTAGTTAATTTAAGGTTAAGATTTTAAATGTTTATAAATTCAAGTTGCTAGAAACATGTTTTCTAGATATCTAATTAGGATTTAAAAAATTATCTTTTATGATCTTTGAATTAAAGTTTGGAACTTATGTTTTACATATGAATAAGGATTCAAAACCAACCTCATTTTGTATCACATCACATGGCATTTAAACATAGCATTACGTAATGGCATTTCATTTCATTTCATAAGAATGCATATTACTTTCATATTAACATAGCTAAGCCTACTATGGTCTATACATTTAAACTCATGTTGCATGTATGCAATGGATAATGAAAATCAATTAAAATTCTTCACTTTTTATTGCTAGCCATAACTCTTACTTGCTTTGGTTTTGATCCTTTTCTTTCTCTTCACTTTAGCCTTACTTGTTTTTATCTTTGTCCTTGCTTGCTCTTAATTATCTCATCCACACACATCCCTAATCATAAACATACATTACAACATTACCGTAACATCTAAAATATAGAGAGTTACTCAAACTCATTCATAGAACATATAACAAAAAATTAGCATATATCATAATAGACCAAAAACTCTTATAAGGACAATGAAGTCCTAAACATCAATCAAGCATGCAAACATAACTTTAACTATCTCTAACTTATAAGGAAACTGTCATCATTCATACTAAGCTCACTGTCACCATTTTCTGATAATCTTATTCATATTGTCAACATTAACATCACTATTAAATCTTCTAATAATCAATAGTTAGAACTCTTAACTCATTTCATGATCATCAATTTATACTTTTAAATTCATTAACATATTCATTTCTCATCAAAACCATCCATATACTTATTAAGATATTCATGAAATATCCTATTGGGCTAGATTGGTTAAACCTATGTCATAAGCTTTTTTTTTTGATATTGACAATGGAGATTCATCTATTCTAATTCTTTGAATAAGTGTTATTTTGCATATAATAAGATTTATTTTCATTGAAATTTGGATGGAAGTCAAAATATCAATCTTTAGGAAGAACATCCAAATTTGCAGTCAAAATCCTTTAAATCTCGACCGCAACGTTGTTATTAGGATGAATGGAGCTAGGCTAATGGAATTTGTAAGCGAATTCACAGCCGTGACTTAACCGAAGGATCACTGGCTGATTCATAAAGGAATTTGTGATGGCATTCGCGTTAAAGGTCGCAACTACAAATTTCATAGTAACTAAGAAGGGAACCAAAGCCATAGCCACAACATGTCATGTGTTTAAGGTAACCGTTAGAAATAAAAAAATTACAAAGGTCAAGAATGGTTGTGACCACGAATCAAGAAGTTGTAGTTTCCTCACCAAACAGAGAAATTTGAGGTCTCAGTGGCGCCCAAGACAAAGCTAACTCGCAATCGTGACTTTTAAATAGTTGGTTAAACATAATGACTATATTTCTCAAATAATTAATCGATGTAGGACATGTGGACTAGCCATTAGACACAAGATGGGGTTTTCTACCATGTTTTTTGGCTCCTCAATGCATATTGGAAATTCACGACCTCAAAATGAGAGTTGCAACCGTGACTTGAGTTTGACAAGCATTTAATGCAAAATCTGCCTAGCACAACTTGGAGATTTTGGGATAGCTTTTGAGTAACATCTCTTTGGTGGATGTGGACTATAAATACTCCACTAAACTGATGTAAAAACAAGAGAATTTAATTAATTGTAACCAAACTCTTGCCATTTTACTATTTATTCTTTTACCCTTCTTTATGTATTGTTGATTGTTTAGTGTAAGCAATAAATGCAACGACCGTATTCATATTTGCTCTGATACCAATAAATCTAACGACCAATGATACCACTGAATGGTAGCATTTTTTTCCTACCACAATCCATAATGCTACAATCGGTATCTATCATAGCACTCAACATCCGGGATTTACCCGTCAGTCCCGCGATGTCATACACACCAGGATTTGCAAGTCTGCCCCGCGTATTCTTGAGCCCTCTCTGATACCAAAACTGTAACATCTAAATTCATTTGTCAAACCAATAACTGTGATACCCATTATTCTCATGTGTAAATCAGCTTTGATATCACAAATTGTAACGTCACAACGTGGCTACAGCTGGTACTTATCAGAGCACTCAACATCTGGGATTTGCCCGTCGGCCCCGCAATGTCATACATACCGAGATTTGCACGTCTGCCCCGCGTGTCCTTGAATCCTCTGATACCACCAACTATAACTATCGTCTTCAGTTGCAAATCATGGCATTTCATGTTCAGAAATGCATACACATTACAGTTTATTCATCATACATATATAATCCCATATACATTTAATGTACACATGTGTTAACTAATTTTAGGACCGGTGACCATAACTAGTTCCTATCAAATGTATGCACATGACGCAAGGAGAGAGAGTTGGAATTCAGCCGACGACTTGTGTTCCATGTGTCTTTATGCACCAAAATGTACAAACTTTATGCTTTAGTATCTGAAAAATAATTACGATTTGGTGAGTCACGACTCAGTGAATAAAAACAATAATCAAATCCTCATGGCATAATCCATAATCAAATATCATCAAGATACATTGCAAGTATAATAATTGACTATGCAAGTGCAAATGCAATAGCTTTGTTTTTGTCGTGACCGAGCAAAACAAACATTGCTCCTAGGATATTCATGTGATTCATGTAACATATGATTTGGGACCTATTGGGTCTATCTTCTTGTAATTCATTTGCAAGTATTTGACAAGTCGGTCACAACGCCCTTTTAGTTCCATGTGCAAGTGCTTATTCACAAATGATATGCCAAGTAATCATTAAGAGCATTTGATTCTCACTTGGCCTGTATTCCCATGTAACATGTAATAATTCAATCATATATACATGTAATAGAACATAATCATATTATTTCCATGTAACATGTAACAATTCAATCATTCTCACTTGACTTATATTTTCATGTAAC
>CATIWR010053019.1:0-14043 GCA_949677035.1 Omphalea diandra | reverse complement strand
GAGGTTTTACTATAATTCCTCCAATAACAGGTTTCATTTCCTCCAACACTTCCTTAAAGGTATTTTTGAGTCTTAGATAAATTATTTACTCACTTTTATCACTTTTCGAGGTTGACAAGCGAAAGAAACGAAACTCCTTTACTATGTAACGAAACCAAAACATAAAGACTTTTTAGTATAATTTTTAAAAATAGAGGACTAACTAGTATAATAAAACAAAACCCAAAGAGCTATAGTATTTAACCTATATATATATATATATATATATATATATAGAGAGAGAGAGAGAGAGAAAAATTAATTATATATATTGATTTAAGCAAAAAAAAAAATCTCAAATTTAACTAAAAAGATTTTATCCTACCAAAGATGAGTACACGGATTGCAGAACTTTGCATCTTTTCTTCAAAGACTAGGGTTAACAAATAATCATACTACAACTACAAAACTCAAATGAAGTCATTGCAGCAATCACCTATTAAGAACTTAAATTGATATGATGGAATATAGATGGGGATAATTCGCCAATACCATATCCTTATTTCACCCTACCTTTATTTGCCTTGCTAATAATACACAGTTACAGTAAGTAATACCTCTAGATATTGTACAAAGGCCAAAACAAAACCAAGGATTGAGAGATTCACATTTCAGAGAAGTAAAAGAATATAAAGGAATATGGGGAAAAAAATAGTGGGGGGAAACATAACGGATGCAAGAAAAGAAAAAAAGGGTGTAATCATAGGATCTAGATAGTTGAAGGTAAAAAGCTATTTAACTAGACTGAGAAGTGGTAGTTGCAGGAGACAGCTACTCTGAAGCTCCACTCTCTCTCTCTCTCTCCCCCCACACTCTCAGCTCGAGTCATCCAGTAACTGAAATAGCCAAATCCTATAAATTAAACAGTTCCCAAATCCGTTTCTAAACAAGTTAGAAAACCTCTCTGCTCTGTTTAATGAAACTTGGGGCTGTTCCAAGAGGCCTACTATAAGCATAGGCGAATTCTTTGTTCTTCTCTCTCTTCACCTGTTATTGTTGAAGATTGGCTGTCTCTTTCTGCCATACGTTTTTTGTATGGCACAAAACCTTTCATACACTTATTAGAAGAAACTGAAATCTCCTTTGGTTTCAACTCAAGAACTGGGTTTTTCTCTTTTCCCTCATAATAAAGTTGCCGACTCTGGGTCTCAACATCCACACTTTTATCTACATTTTCCCCATCATTTAGGGATCCAGAGTTGGAACCAGTCCATGATCCTTCCTTCTGAATTTCATTATCATGGGCTTCTTTACCATTACAGTCCAAATGTATTTTCACTGACTCCTGCTTGTGACATGGTGCCAAAGGGTACGGTACACCTCCACAGAAAGTCCACCATGGCAGGGGAGTAGCAGAGCCAGCTTCTACTGAATTGGAGTTTTCCTTCTGGTATTGCAAGTAATAAAATGCTCCAGGAGGCCCATGTGGCACATGACTCCAAGTGCATTCCCCATTACCTAGCTGCAGTTCTGTGGTCATAAAGTTCCATGGCAGCAGTTGCACAGGTTTTCCTTCATTTGTCTCTGATGGAAGTAACTTAGAATTGCCTACAGTTGGAGAAGACGGTCTATGGCCTTCCGTGACTAATACAGTCCTCCCAAAGAGCTTGAGACTACGAGTAGATGTTTCCGCCACTAGACCCTCTTCTGAATAGATATTTTCTTTAGGGAACAAGTTCAGTTTCTGGACCTTTTCAAGCAAATAGAGAAAGCATTTAAAACAACTGAAGGGCTCATGTTTAGATTACTAGCGACATGAGAAAAAAAAAAAAGAAAAAGAAAAAAGACCAACTGTTAAGTATGTAGCTGCTACCTTGGGAGAATGCTCATCAAGAGCTGCAGCAGCTATTGGGGATGGTGATGGGCATCCATTACGTTCAGGTATCAAGTTGGGCTCACAAGTTGTGAAATCAGCAGGATGAGAACCAACAGCACATGAAACTGGGGATAAGCTGCGGTTTGGGGTATTTGAATCAGCGGAACCAAGTGCATCTGAACCAACTGCAGAAAATACTGATGTTGGAGATTGGTTCTCTTGTTCTGAAATTGAGAAGTTCGGAGATGAAGACCTTAGTGGTAGCTCTGGAACTAAGGCCTCTTTATTAAGTGGATGTGCCACTTTTCGGGGGTAAGGATGCGTAGGTTTACGCTTTGGTCGAGGAGGGGGGATTTCAATTGGTTCCACTGGACTAGTGCTGCTGCCACTCGCCTCTCGCACAACCTACAGCGAACACACAACCAATTAGGAATCCTGCATGATCAAAATGAGTGAACCCTTGTAACAACGTTTTCACGCCTTGGGTTCAACTTACTTCAATAGAGAGGGCACAAAGATATTTATGGTACTGGAATAACAGTAAACCTTAGAGAAGAATTTCTGAGCATGGCTTCGAATCTGTACAGCGGTCTTGGTGCCTACATGCTCTGTTATGAAACAGAATGATTCAAAACTAATGGATTGGGGGGAAAATGTGGTTCACGGAATTATACTTTTCTCCAATTTATACCTTCAATCCGCCTCCAAGCTCGACCATAAAGTTTTAAAGCTTCAAGAAATTTCTTATGCTCATCTTCAGTCCATCTTTCTCTCTGTTTTGTGATCGTGTACGGTTTCCTCACCTAATAAAAAAGAACAACAGAGAGGGGAATTAAGTGGGGGACTCAGACCATCACCACTAGACAACCAGAACCCAGAATTGCTGCTGAGAATAAAACCTTGGGAGAGTAGTCATTCCCGCAAGCAAACTGATCGTTGAGCTGGGAACCAGCTACAGTCTGCAGGCCAGAATTCAACGAAATTCCACTGCCTGCTGGTAGAATCGTATTCGATCGATTTCCTCCACACTGATCCTATCATCACAATTTGGCCAAAAAAAAAAAGTCACAAAAAAATGCAACACTCACTTCCACAAAATCTCTCTATCTACTACAGGATCAAAGTTAATCTGCACACGTGATAGCAATTACATATTCATGAACCAAACAAATCCAAGGAAATTCTAGAAATCAAGTGTCAACAATATCACATAAACTCTAAAAAATCAAAACCAGATAGTCAGATACAATCACACTGGCCTGGTCACCGGAAAACCACAGTTGATAGCCAAATTTATGGCAAGCTATATCGACAAACAAACTCTATCACAAGGAGAAAGCTCATGATCATTGATCAATGATTCTGCTTCTTTTTTTTTTTTGAAAAAAAAAAGGAATTTTCTGATACACCTTTAATTTAGATCTATTTTTCTTTATTGTCAGTCTTTAATTATGAAAAATTTTTTATGAAGAAAAAAAACAATGATGCAAAAAGACTACCCAAAAAAATAAAAAAATAATTTAAATATTAAAAATTAAAATATGAACCTGAATAGCCATAGCAGCAGAGACCACCAATTCACCTACCACGCAAAGATCTCCTCCTTCAAAATTTTTCTTGGCTTATTATTCCTTTCAAAGCTCCAAATAATAATAGCAACCCTTCTTCTCTATCTTCCTCGAGACCATAATAACTAGACCAAGAGTTATGCAACCTCCCTATAATCAATGGAAATGAGAAACGACGCGATACAAAGAGTATATGATGTTCAAGAAGAAGAAGAGAGGAAGTGAAGCTGAGCAGAGGAAGAGATAAAGAGAGAGAGAGAGAGAGAGTAAAGGGAAACGAAGAGGGAGCAGTCTATTTGGCTGGTGAGGTACAAAGAAAAGGAGAAAGGAGAGGAAGCCACGTCAGTCTAATATTTATTTTTATATTTATTTTTTAAATAAAAAAGAAAGCTCGAGAATTTGATGGAATCTTGTGGCTCACGTCGATAGACAAGTCAGACACGTGGCGTTGGTTTGTCTGCGTCTTTCCGCTTTTTATTACGCAGCGTGTTTAATTCGGTGGGAGAAATTATCAATCGATACTCGCAAATACTGTTCTCCATCTCTCTACTTGCCACTAGTTTTCTGCCACGTAGCATTTCATTAATGTCTTTTATTTTTTCCTGGTGGTAGAAGGGTAAAAATAAGGTATATTAGTTGTACTTTTTACCGGACTATTGGCCAATAGTTTCCATTGATTTTAATATTAATTTCCCATTTAGTATATAATAATAGATAAGAAAAATACTGCTATAGATTTATGCACATAATTACAAAATAAACATCAAAATTGCTCAACCCTTTAAAAACAAAACTCTTTTAAATACATATAATTAATATGTTTAAAAATTAAAATTAAACATATTGATAAAAGTTATCATTATAAATAATTAATTTTTTATTTATACAAAATTAAAATTAAAAATTAAAATACATATAAATTTTATTATTACTTAATTTTTATTAAATAATTTAATCTATTTAATGAAAAATTATAAAATTATGTTGATTAACAGATAAGAAGGCAGCGGGATTTAACCTTTTATAAGCTAAGGGGCCCCACAGATCCGCCCCACCCACCCCTCAAAATCAAAAGGAGGGTTAGGCACCAGTGATTGGTCTAAGTGCGCGAGTAGACATGTGTGGCGCACCTCGAGAAGTGGGATGAATTATAGATATTGACGATTTTTATCAATTAATATCACCAAAATATATGAAAAAGAAAATGATGGAAATTATGATATTTATGTGACTAGGAGAAAAGCTAAAATATCTGCAGCCTCTTAAAAATAAGGAGAGGGCGAAGGTAAGCCAAGAGTTAGTGGATTACAAAAAGGACGCGAGACGATAAGAGATGGAGAGAGAAAATTATATATATATATATTAAATTAATAATGAAAAATAATAGTAGTATTTTTTATTAAAAAAAGAAAGATATAATGTCTTTCAGGTGCTTTCCTTGCACTTTTCGCCACGTCAGCTCCAGTGGCCGTCCACCCCTATCAAAGCTGCCACGTGTACAGGAGAGGAACTGTAGAGAGAGAAAGACAAACGGATATGAATGGTTCTAGGCCACTCGTTTCTTGTTGGACTGTGCTTATTTTAATCTCAAAAATTTGCGGCCACCTGTTTTCCATTTAAAAGCCTTTTTAGGGCTTTCTGGTAGAGAAAATGATATGATGAGGGCGAACCTAATTTCCTGTATTGAAACTCTTTTGATTTCTTCCTGCGCATCTATAGATATGATGTCATCAGGGTGGAGACCTAAAGCAAGCCAAAGAAAGAAGCCCTTCATTTTTTGTGGGAATACCTTTTTTTTTTTTGTCCCTAAAAAAGCATCGGAAGGGCCTTTTATGTTTTATATTTATTTTATTGAGTATATAACATGTAACAAATTAGGTCATTTTGCTATTAATTTTTTTATTTTTTTATTTAAGATGTGTTTAAAACACACTAAAAATGGGTATTTAAATTATGTTAAATTCAAATAATTTCATATCTTGTCTTTTTTTTCTCATGAATTTGAGTAAGATTACTTTAAAATGTGAATAAATTTGAGTTATCTATCAAGTGAATATGTAAAAAGAATTTCTAATATTAAGTTACATTTCAAATTAAGTTGGGTCATACATAAACTTGAATTATTTTAAATAAAAATATTATTTTATTTTACTAAATGTTAAATATTTTATTAATATTAAATTAAATTAAATCTTTTTAGGGTCAAGTCTAACAAGTCATGTTTGAGCAACTCAACAATTAGAATCGAGTTTTACCTTTAAAATTTTTTTATCATTCAATTTGTATCATTTCAAATTTAATACAAGGTTGAAATAGAGTTAGATCATTTTCAATTTGGTAAGACAATAAAATCATAATTTATTGCTTTTACTTTTGAGAAAGTTATTGGAAGAATGATGATAATTGCTTTTTTAAGAAAAGTTAGACTAAATTGTCTAAATTATTTTTCATATACCTTCTCAATGTTGAATGTATTTACTAACAAATCGTTAATGTCTAGATACATCATTTCGTTTTTGAATTTTCAGCTAAAAATTCATTTAGCACCTAACATTTGTAGTTATTTGGATGTAGTCAAATACTAATAACTTTAAATTTTGATTGGATAATTCAAAATCGAGTGAGTTTTATAATCAATGACATGTAATAAATTGAACATAACTATTAAATGTTAGTGAAATATAATTATATATGCATTTTTCTCTTTCATAATAAGAGACTATTTAATATAATTATATGATATATTTTTAGTTTCTAGTTATTTAAATTTAAAATATATTTCTTGAAAATAAAATTGCATAAGTAAAAATCACTTTTTATAATTTTCATGAGTTTCGGCAATATGTTTTTGTCTTTTTAAAATAAATAAATTTCAAAATTCTATAGTTAGCAATGATTTTAATTTTCAAATTATGGTAACACAAACAAAATACCAAAATCAAAAACTGAACCAAACGGAATCTAACCTTAAAAAAATAAATTTCCTTTTTTTAAAACAGACGAAATGAAGATTTTGATATTTGTGAAACTTTGTTGGTAGATTTGTCATTGCCATTAGATATCTTATTAAAGAGTTAAAAAATCATGCTTCTTTCAATTTAATATGCATATTTAAATATCTATTTTGTTTACATGTTTAGATCCAATCAAATATATGATTGACTACATGATTGATATTTTAAGTGATAATTTAATTACAATAGCACTTTTTTATGTTGTAGAATTAGATTTTTTATTTTTTGATTCTTCAAAATTAGTGATACATCATATACTTTGAAAGTTTTGGTTGAACTTAGTGTAATATATGATCCATTAAAAAAAAAAATTAATCCCTTGTCTAGAATGATTGACACTTATGTGTGTTTCAAAATCTTGTATGGTGATTATGTAGCATATGATAGTTTAATTATAAAGAGTAAAGAATTGATTCTAGTGACAAAAGAGTTATTATTGAAATTAGGAGAAGCATAAATATTTATTATCATCCAAACATTATTCTACCATGTTAGGAGCTACTATGATTTATGCGAATATGAAATAATTCAGAAAGGAAGTCATAAAATGAACAATAACATGAAGGTGAAGTATGGCAAAAAAAAAAAAAAGATTGGCTAAGTTTTATTTATTAGGATTGAAACAAAGACATATAATTTGATTTTAAAGACCTAGAATCTTATTTATAGTTGTTACTAAATAGATGAAATCAAGTTGTGAATTCATCCTTTGATTTTGGGCAATTTTTAACGAAGGATATTAACACAATTTTGAATTAAAGTGAGAAAGTTGCACCAACTATGTAAAGATGAATTTGTGAGAAAAATATAAAGTAGAGTTTGCAAAACTCCGCGATTTTATGGATGAAATAAAGATGTCAAATATAAGAATTATAATACTTTGCAAAAAGTAAAACCTTAGAGAATGGAAGGCAAGAATCTAAGAAATCCTATGGATTCTTTAAATATGTTATGAGATCTTTTTAGATGGATATAAACATATCTTGAACATCAATGGATGTTTGTTGAAGTGTTGGTATAAGGGTTAATGATAATGGTTTCCTTTAACAATGAAAATAATGAGATGTATCTTATTGTTTGAACTATAATTGATATTATGTAAATTAATTGAATTAAACAAATTCACTTAGTTATTGAAGCGTAAAAATAATCGAGTTCAATTTCCTTTGTATCACCAGTTATGGAGTGAGATTATAAGAAAATCACCATATGAATTTATAGATTAAGTTTTAATAATTGCAAAGAAGTTTTCTATTGGATTTCTTCATCTTTTTTGCTTATATGTTACACCCTTCCACTTGTTTTCTAAATGGAATGTGAATAACATCCTTGAATTTTCACTTTGTTCTCAACTATTCATACTCAATTTATGCCAGCTTAAATAGGTCAAGCTTCTTATTAAAGGCAACCCAACCATTGAAGTTTAACTTATTGAAAATAAAAAGAACTAGAAATAGCTTATATCTACTTTGAAAATGGATTTGGGACCAAAACTAGTGCTGCTAGGTTAAAGCTCATAAATATGCCTAAGGTGAATGTTATTATC
This sequence comes from Omphalea diandra, assembly GCA_949677035.1. Taxonomy (NCBI): domain Eukaryota; kingdom Viridiplantae; phylum Streptophyta; class Magnoliopsida; order Malpighiales; family Euphorbiaceae; genus Omphalea; species Omphalea diandra. Next base: position 6,060 of record CATIWR010053019.1, on the reverse strand, counting down.
ACTTTATCACTTCTTCTTTTTCAATATATTGAATTGTAATTACAATACTCTATATACTAATTCTTGTATTGGATTTAATAGGGTTAATACCTATACTTGTGGAAGGACTTTACGAAGCTTAGCACAAAATACGTGCAAGATATATTCTTGCTAACAAGTCAAAATAGTGGAAGGAAGAAGAAAGAAAGAAAAAGTTTTAGAATACACTTTTATGGTACAACAAAGAGACAAGCTTATTAAATTGACACAATTTTTCTCATTAAGTAAATTGAATTAACCATACATTTAATTAATTCAAATAAATAAGAAACATTTGAAAAAGTAAAATAGATTCATACTTGTAAAACTCTCATTAATGAAATCATTGACCAATCGGTATAACCTATATTTGTTCTTTTAGTTCAAAGCTAAAGATATATGACCCCCCTGGATTAATGAGATCATTTTATTATTTAAAACACACTAAAAATATGTATCATACATTTTATGAAAAGCATGTAAATAATAAAAAAGGGTTAAATACTTTGACCCTCCTGAATTTTTCCATATTACACTATTTAGCCCTCCATCTTCATATGTTGTACTAAAAAAATCTTAAATTGTACTTCTATTAAATTAAGACATCCTTTTGTTAAATTTTTATACTTTTACAGTTAGTCAACTTAGTAAAAGTTAAGAAAAACATCATAAAATTGTAAAACACCAAAACTACTGTCATATTCTTCCAAACTCACCTCTATCTCTACTATAGGATATTTTTCCTCTTTATCATTGCCATTTTATTCACAGAGCACACAAACCACTTCCACCCTCCTCTTCCTCCAATCTCCTTTCATTCTTTACCACCATATCTATTTATTTGTTCTTATTATAACTCAAAATCTAAGAAAATAAACTCAAAAACATAGGGGAGGCTATTACTTTATTTTCCCCAAGAGAGCAAGGCATTGATTGATGAAGAAATAAGGGTCTTTGATTTATTTAGTGTAAACACTGAAGGATCAATTGACACTAGATAGGAAAGGGTTTTGATCAAAGCTCTCAAACTTATTCCAAAGTTAGTTTAGGATTTAATTTTTTATTCAGTTGGTATTTCGACATCCCGAATCGAGGTGGCTCTAAACTCAAGTTTACCTACCTTTCTAGTTACAGAGAGAGGAGAGGGCTTCGAAGCCTTACTTAAACTTAATTCAAGTTAGAAATATTGCTAGAAAACTAGTCATATATAGGGAAATGGTGAAAACGAAAAGGCATTTTTTAAACAGTGAGAAGGGTAGGATAAAATGATAGGTTTAGAGAGCCACCATCGCCCCTAAGAAGACGTTTTAAGAAGGAAGGCAATGTCACTAGCAATTAAAAAATAGATGTCCACTACTAGAGTGATTCATCAGCAAAGAAGCTTAAAGATGTTCTTTGTTCTTATAGTTTATATTCTTGAATTTGAGTATTCATTGTAGATTTTTGTTTTATTCTTAAATCAAAATTTTTATTTTGTTCTTAAATTTGGATTTGCTATTCTTGAATTTGAGTTTTCATTAAGGATTTTCATTTGGATTTATTCTTAAAATTGGATTTTTATTTTTTATCTGGATTTTTATCAGTGCATTGAGAATAAATCTAGATTTAAGAACAAATTTGAATTTTATTCTTGTATTAACAAATCTAGATTTTCAAGTTTTAAACTGAACTTGAAAAGTTACTCGAGAGATAAAAATTGATGATTATTGTGATGATAGTTGAGGATAAGGGTAGAAAATTGAAAATTAAATTGAAAACTAAGGATAATATAAACTTTTCATATTAATTTAATATAAATTTTAATAGAAAGACTACTTAGTTTAACAAAATAAAATATAGAGATGTTTTATTCTAATTTTCAAAAATGAAGTATAATATGAAAGAAACCTAGGGCACTAAACCATTTAACCCCAACAAAAAACTATATTTTTTCTATCATTATTGAAATGGCAAAATGCATTTTAAGAGTGATTTTACTTTTTGTGATTATATTTTTTAGTCCCTTTACTATATATTATTAATAAATTTAATTTTTTTATGATTTTCATTAAAAATGGTTCAATAAATTAAAAAAATTATAGAAAAGTACATAGTTTAATATATACAAATTATAATAGAAAATTCAATAGCATAATCACAAAAAATGAAAAATCTTAACCCCTAGCTTTTAGTTAGGAAGGCTCAATAAAATATTGTAGTCATACTAATTCCCTTTTCAAGCAATGAATCTTCTACTTTGGTTTGAAAAAAAAAAAGGAAAGCTATTTTTTACAAAAAGTGTAGTATTCATTGTGTAAATAGTATGAAAATAAAAAGAAACTTATTTTCATTTAAGTTTGAATCAATTATTTTTTATTTAAATTATTTTAAATTCAAATAATTTCATATCTTGTCTTCTTTTTTTTTTTTTTTTGATGAATTCAAGTAAGATTGCTTTAAGATGAGAATAAATGTGAATTATCTATCAAGTCAATATGTAAAAAGAATTTTTGGTACTAAGTTATATTTCAAATTAAACTAGGTCATGCATAAATTTGAATTATTTAAATTAAAAATATTGTTTTATTTTTAGTAAATATTAAATATTTTTATTAACATTAAATTAAATTAAATCTTTTTGGGGGTTAAGTCGAACGAGTCATGTTTGAGCAACTCAACATTTAGATTCAAGTTTAAAATTTAAAATATGTAGTTTGAATCATTTTAAATTTAATACAAATTGAGGCAGAGTTTAGATCACTTTGAATTTGGTGAGATGATAAAATTATAATTTATTGCCTTTATTTTTTAGAAAATTATTGAGAGAATGATGATAATTGCTTTTTTAAGAAAAGTAAGAGTAAATTGTCTAAATTATTTTTCATATATCTTATTAATATTGAATGTATTTCCTTACAAATTGTTAATGTCTATATACACCATTTTATTTCTGAATTTTCAGAAAAAATTTCATTTAGCACATGACATTTGTAGTTATTTGAACGTAGTTAGACACTAGAACTTTAAATTTGATGGTTAACTAGAAACTGAGTGAGTTTTATAGTCGATGACATGTAATAAAGTTGAACATAAGTATCAAATGTTGGCGAAATATTCTTATGTGCATTTTTCTCTTTCATAATAAAAGACTATTTGATATCAATTACATGATATATTTTTAGTTTACTTTTTATTAAATTGAAAATATTTTTCTTAAAATACAAATTGCATAAATAAGCAAAAATGATTTTTTTTAATTTTATAGGTTTTAACAACTTGTTTTTGTCTTTTAAATAAATAAAATTTAAAAATTTTATATTTAGCAATGATTTTAATTTTCAAAATTTGGCAAGAAAACAAAATATCAAAATCATAAACTAAATCAAGCATTCCTAACCTTAGAAAAAATAATTTTTCTTTTTCCAAAATCAATGAATTGAAGATTTTGGATATTTGTAAAATTTTGTTAGTGGATTTTCTCAGTGCCATTAGAGATTTTATTAAAGAGTTAAAAAATATCATTCATCTTTCAATTTAAGGTGCATATTTAAATATCTATTTTGTTTACGTGGTTAGGTCCAATCAAATATGTGATTGACTACATAATCATATTTTAAATAATAATTTAATTACATTAGCATCTTTTTATTCCTCGAAATTGGAGATACATCACATACTTTTGGAAGCTTTTGTTGAACTTAGTGCAATATATGATCCATTCAAATATTTGTCTTTTTTTAAAAAATTCTTTATCTAGAATGATTAACACTTATATGTGTTTCAAAATCTAGCATGGTGATTTTTGATAAATGATGCAAATACTAAGTACATTGATGCATATACATGACAACAAGAGTTTTATGGATTATGATACATAAAAGTGTACATTTTAAATATTTGAATTATAATGATTTTCTCAATACACATCATAGGATAGTCATTGGAATTAATTGTACGGTGTTTAGATTAGAGAAAGTAATCAAATTATGTTAGAATTATCAAAAGTCTAGAGATGTAATAGGGTTTTGTGTGGAACATGTTATTATTGTGTATAAGTGTTATATGAGTTTTTTTTTTATGATAAGGCTAAAGATGAATGTGATTTGCTAAAGTTATAAATAATGTTTCTAATAACTGATACATAGATGTCAATTATAATAAGGGTGGAATTAATTTGATAATAAGAGATGCTATGAAGATCTTTTGAGGAAGGTTGATGAAGTAAATATGAGGGAAAATGCTAATGGTAGAGGGTCAAGATTTATAGTGCTAGAGATAACAAAGATACAAGTGAAGAAGGATATTCAAAAGAAAATGAGAGATCTAAGCATGATAGTCATGATGATGTTGATTTGCCATTTAAAGTTAGTGATAGAGATGATAAGGCAAGACAAATTAGAGAAATTGATACAAAATTTAGAGAAAAACATTTGTATGAAGAAGGTGATAAAAAATGTGAATGCAAGTGATATCCTTGTTAGTAAGGTCATAGTGGACAAAGGGTTTGAATATGCCACCAAAAGCAATAATAAGTATGTATGTGAAATTAGGAATGATGAAGCATATGACTGTCTAGATATAAAGAATAAAGAATTGTTTGATTCTGATAAGGAAGGATTTATTGTCAAAACTAGGAGCAGAGATATTCATTATCATCCAAACACTACTATACCATGTTAAGAGCTTAGCATGACTTTTGTGAATAAGGATTAATTGACAAAGGAAGTCATAAAATGAACCACAACAAGAAGGTAAAGTATGGAAAAAGAGAAAAAAAGGAAAAGGTAGTCTAAGTTTAAATATTAGGATTCAAACAAAGACACAAGATTTGATTATAAAGACCTAAAATCTTATATGTAATTGTTGTTAAACAAATGAAATCAATTTGTGAATTAATCCTTTATTTTTGGGAATTTGTAAGAGAGGATATTGAGAAAGTCTTGAATTAAAGCGAGAAAGTTGTAACAATTATGTAAAGATGAATTTGTGGGAAATACAGAGTAGAGTTTGCAAACCTCCATGATTTTATTGATGAAATAAAATGTCAAATATAGGAATTATATGTTTTTCAAAAGTAAAACCTTAAAGAATGAAAGGCAAGAATCTAGGAAACCCTATGGATTCCTAGATGTTAAGAGAGTCTTTTTATATGGATATAATCAATGAAAGTCTTTTTATCCATTATATCTACAACTTTTAGTGAAGATGTAAATAAGTGAGAGGACGAGTAGAGTTCTTTAAAGATTTGTTATTTAATATTTAAATATTAATGATAATAAGAAAGAGAAGAAAAAGAATTTTTGAGATTAGAGAAACATTTAAAGTCTAGGAACGAGTACAATATTAATACTCATATTAAATTAACTATAAATTTGACAAATATGTCATAATTAATGAAGCTAAAAATAAAAAATATTTTAATATAATATACAAAAATGAAGAATAAATTATTTAATTAGCAAAACACAAAGAGTTCAAAGTAATTAATTGTAAAAAATTTTTTGAAAGAGCTCAAAGTAATTAATTCTAAAAAAATTTTGCTACAGTGAAATAGACATCCATCATAGACTCTTCATGAAAATTTTAGATGTTCTTTTACAAAATAAGAAATGAGTAAAGACTTATGTACGATAAATGTCACACCCCATTTAATAATCATTTTAAATTTCTCTTTAAGTCTATCCATTGTCATTTAAAAGACCTGATTAAATTTTTTTTTTTTTATGTCTCTTGTTCACCACTTAGTAATTATTTACAACAAAACATATATGAATAATCAAATTAAAATACTAACTGACTGCATATTGACCCAACCTCTATTACACTGCTAGACAGCGACTTTGAAAAGTATACTGGATGCAATCTTTAGTCTACTCTTCCTGAAATAAGATTTCATACAAAAGAGTGAGTTTGCATACTCAGTAAGTAAATGCATAATGATACTTCAATTTCAAATAATGTAACAATATTTAAACATAAATAACTCATCATCATATACATGTACGAAATAAAGAGTTTTTCCTCTTAAATGCCACATAGGCTATTAAAGGTTATTGTCACACG
>CATIWR010053012.1:0-21928 GCA_949677035.1 Omphalea diandra | reverse complement strand
ACATCTATCTCCAAATTATTTCCAAATTTAAGCTTGGACTCCCTTTCACTTGGCTTTCATTTGCTTATGAACCCCTTCTTCTTCTTTCTTCTTTAGCCAAATGGTGAAATTATGACAATGCTTTCTCTTATGACCTTCTTTATGACAAAAGAAACATTTGACCTTACTCTTGTGGACAATTTCAGAATCACCTACCTTCTTGGTCTGACTTGTACCATGCCATTTAAAATTCTGATTCTTCTTAGGAGCATAATAATTAGGTTTAGACTTACCCTTATCCTTTTTAGAATCAACCTTAGGTTGTGTCACTAGCATGACAACCTTACCTTCTAGTTCTTAATTTTCTTTTCCTCAGCATCACATTTGGTTATAAGGTCATTAATGGTCTAGGTAGTGTTTTGGGTGTTATAGGCAGTCTTGATTTGGCTAAATTCAGGAGGCAAAGTGTTTAAGGTTTGATAAACTATGAATTCATCAAAAATCTCAAGTTTAAGACCCCTAAGTTTGGTTTAAAAGTGAACCATATTTAGAATGTAATCTCTCACACTCCCACTATGGTTGTATTTCATACTAGTTAACTGACTCATAAGGGTCCCAACCTCAACCTTATCAGATACAAAGTGCTTATCTTCTGGAGTAGCAAGAAAAACTTTATCAGTAACATTAGTGGGCAAAATACTCTTAAAGTATTTAGGAATAGTTTTCCTCATGGTCATAAAACCAAGATGATTAGATCTCTCCTACTTATCATGTAATTTATTTTCCTCGATATTCCCTTCATGGGTGGGTTTAGCAGGCTCACCCTCATAAAGGGTATAATCTATCTCACGTATTCCCAAAACAAACTGAATGTCCTCTTTCCACCTCTTAAAGTTTGTGCTAATCAAGAGTTCAACAATCGTAGTACTATTGTTGAGACTAAAGGAGACAGTTTGAGACAAACAAAAGCATGTCTTAAAATTAGGTTATGTACAAAATTAAAGTTGTAATTTACACAATCTAGAAAATTCTAGCATCACTATATATTCCCCTTTGGGTAGAACATGCACATGCAATACAATTTCTAGTTATGAAGCACACAATCGAGATTACACCAATTTTCGAGAAATCTATCCCCCTTGGGCAAACAGACTTTCTAGACTAATGCAACTATTAATACAAATAGCTTCATTCCAACACCCACTCTCAACATCAATGCATCTAATAATCCCTTGTGGGCAGGTTATTATATACATTAATTCAGAATTATCTCTTCGCAAAAATTAAAAATAACTTTACGAATTTCAATGGATATTCCACTTTGGTGGTAACATCCATATCAACTTATAAAATTATTTTTAATTAGAGATTAATAAAAGCCCAATTAAAATACATATCAAACACAAATATATACATCAAAATTATATAAGGTACCAAACACAATATACCTTAATTTTAAATACATGATTATTATCTCAAATGTATACAAATCAAATATTTATTATTTATTTATTTATTTTATTGCAAATCTAATATCATTAAATTATAAACTGACAATTAACTATATATAAACCACCTAAATATTTAAATATATATTAATAATCATTAAAATAAAAAAAATATACCATGATGAACATCTTTAAACCAAAATAAAATTACTAGCTCCCACAACTATTAGTTCTAACACCTCAAAAGGGCTATTACTTATAACGTCAAAGTAAAATTACTGGCAGACAGGGTCAATGACCCATTAAGTCAAACCAGTGGCACTAGAGTTAGAGCCCATGAAGATGTTGGATGTAGGATTGTGGTAGTTAAAAAAAAAAACTACTAAAAAAGGATTTGGACATATTATATGGGTGACAACCTAAATAGTTAGAAATCCTAGTTTTTTTTTTAAATTAATCCATTCATTGGATAAAAAAAAAGTAAATAGATTCATAATTCAATTGTCAATACAAAATATTTAGGGTTCTAAATCGTGTACAATCTTAGGCTCTGATATCACATATAAGAATTTATTCAAGATCTAGTATATGAATTTAGAACACCAATCAATAGTTAAGCGGAAACGAATTTTGTACCTGTTTGCATGTTAGATCCAAAATTGTTTTGAGCCATAATTTCAACCATTGAAATTAAACATAAAGAAATATATAAGAAGAATGGAAGTCGAGAGCTAAGTCTTCATCTCTTTGACCTTCTCTCAAGACGACTACTAATGGGTGTAGCGACTAGGGTTAGGGGTAAGGGTTAGAAGGCAAAAAAGGAGACTTAGCCTATTTATATTGAATTTAACAGGCTCACCCATCCTAGGTCCATGTTAAATTAGGTCTACACATAATCTTCTTCCATATTGGCTCACTAAAGGTGTAATAAGTCTATAACTCATTTGATGACAATTTAATTGGGCTTACCCATTAATCAATAAACTTTATTATTCAATCTGTTTTATAGAAAATTAAAACAAATCAATAATTAATATTAAGCCACATGAAAAATTCTAACATCACACCCCAATCCATGATTTCGGACTTTTCATCTCTAAACTCAATTCTTAATTATTACTGAGAATTGGAAGATCGTATGAGAAAATAAGGTTTCCTACCATATTGAAAGCGAAAACAAATAAGTAGTAAGTAATAGTGACTTCTCCCGATTCTCCTATTGCAATTGCAGCATCAAAATCCTGCTTTATAAATTGTATCATATTATCAATGCACTTCTGACGAATGAATGAGGAGTCATCGTCTTTCTTATTGGTCATGAGCTCCACGGTGACAAGATGACGAATGAAGTGCTAGTAGTCATTGTATGAGGCATAGAGAAGGAGCTCTATCTCTGTAGTCTTGAACAGTGTTGGATTCAGTATATTTGCGAACGACGAAGGCAACATCGTGATGTTAGTAGAACTCTTCAGTAGCCTTGGTTGTGTCAGTGACAAAAGTATTGGTGTAGTCAAGTCTGAGCCAAAGAACGTGGTGATACTTAAATCGAAGGTTGTATAAAGAGCGATGAGGTAGGTTTCCAAGATAAAAAATGTTGCTAATAACGACCAACCTCTAGGACCTATTAGTCATTTCTTATATGAGTTTTTTTGTCTTAGCAGCAAAGCCAGAGTTAGAAGAAACATACCACATAACTAGGTTATCGTTCCACTCCATTTTCTTTTCCTTAAGTTGTGTATGGGGATGTCAAGCTTATTATTGCTAATTTTGAGTTATTTGGGTATGTATCGCTTAACATTCTAATGTCTATATTATATAGACTTAAGAGATTCTTTTTCTCATGTGTTAAAACTGGAAAAGGATTAAATTGACAAGGAAAAAGACATATAACTATGCGTTTAAGTGAGTGTTTTTGTTATGGTTCATTTAAATACTAACAAATATACACACTTAATGCAGAGACTTCACGATTTCAAGTAAACGTTTTTATTCAAAAAGTGTTTCTTATTTGTATTTTTTTACTTAAATGGTTTATTGAAGTAGATCTTCTAAATATATTTTTTTAATCCCTGGAACATCTCATATATATAAAGCAAGCCAGACACTTTCAAACATTAATAAGTGACTTTCTAAAAATATAAAAAGTGACATGTCTTTAAATTTATTTATATAAACACAATACTTAGGCAAATGAAGTTGTATCTTGTATTCATTTATCACAGTATCTATAATATACAATATGAAGTGTTTTAGATATACAAGAACACTAGGATGTACATCAATACCACTAAGATATACATGACATGAGTTTGTTAATACCCTTATCCTTATCATGTCCCCTCAAGTTCTGAACAAAATCCTCAACTTGTTTCTGAGTTCTTCAAAGCGTGGTTTGGACTTTGTTAATGAATCAACTATGTGATTTTTTGCAGATAAATTAACAGTCAATAGTTTCTTGTGCACTTTGTTCCTTTCAAAATAAAAATCTACTTCAAGACGCTTGGTACAGGAATGATAGATGGGATTAGATGTGAGATAAGTTGCTCCTAAATTATCACACTGCAAAGTTGTCTCATCAATAGAAATACCAATCTCTTGTAGTAAAGATTGAATCTAAATGAGTTCTACTGTTGCAGCTACAATAACCCTGTATTCGGCTTCAGTTGACAATTGTGAGATAGTACACTACTTCTCAGAACACCAAGACATTGCATTTAGACCAAAATAGATGACATACCCTGTAGTTGACTTACGATCATCTACACAACTAGCCCAATATGCATTTGAGTAGGCGTGAAGTTTGAGTTTAGTGGATCGAGTAATCAAAAGACCACAAGAAGTAATTTTCTTTAGATAAGTAAGAATTCGTTTTACAACTCGCATGACAATTAGTGGGAGAAAACATGAATTGAAATACTTTATTCACACAATCAGAGATGTATGGGAGAGTAAGGGAAAAAATATTGAAGACCACTAACAATACTTCTATATTGAAAAACATCTTGAATTGTATCACCAATAGAGAGACAATGTTTTAGTTAGAATAGATGGTGTAGCCAAAGAATTACTATTATGCATAACAACTTTAGAAATAAGATCTTTAATATATTTGGTTCGAGTAAGTAATAAACCATTAGCAATCCAGGTAGCTTCCATCCCATAAAGTAATTGAAAGAGCCAAGATCTTTAAATTGAAACTTCTTTTTCAAGGAGTTAACAAGTGAGGAGATAGAAAAGGAGTTGTTCCAGTCAACAAAAAATCATCAACATAAATAAGACAATATGAAACCACATCACCTTGTTGATAATAAAACAAAGAGGAATATGATGTTGCCTGCTGAAATTTTTCTGAGAGCAAAGCAACACAAAGACAATTATACCATTGATGTGGAGCTTGACGCAGACCATACAATGATCGTCATAATTCATAAACATGGTTCAGGTGGTCTAGATCAATAAAACCAGGTGGTTGTGCCATGTAAACTTTCTCGTCAAGGCTACCATGTAAAAAAGCATTTGATACGTCTAACTATTCAATAGGCTATTGATGTGTAGCAGCTAAAGATAACACCAACCAAATAGTAGTAAGCTTAATGAATGAAGAAAAGGTTTCCTTAAGGTCAATGCCAAAGCATTGATAGTAGCCTTTAGTAAAAAGTCAGGGCTTTGTAATGATCAATCATGCCATTTAGTTTATATTTTATATGATAAACCCATTTATAGTCGATGAAATTTTGATTTGGCATACAAGGAACAAGCTTCTATGTCCATGTTTGCATTATGTTTAGGCAGGATGTAAACCCTGGCTTTTGGGGTTCGTTAATGCCTTTAACAGCTCCACCTTATGTGTGACCATGGGTAGTCCTTTGCTCACAAGCCCATTACCTTCGCATAAATTTATGATTTTAGGGTGGCTTTGATACTAATTGTAACGACTTGAACTTAATTGTCTTGTGTATTAATGATGAGTCAATGCTATATGAAAACCCTTAAGCTGAAAGAGCAAAGGTCGTCAAGTAATGAAGTATACAAGAATATGAATATTGTTCTCATAAGAATCGAAATTAAGTACTAGACATCTTATTCCTTATATGATATAAAAATCCATTATAAAAGAAGGTTTAAACTAAAAATTAAAATTAAGTAAATATAAACAAAGTAATTGCAAAGGAAACAATCAATACAAGAAATTAGCTATGAGGTTCTCTTTTTCTCCCTTTATTCTTCTTTCTTTAATTCTTTACCTATAAATACAAAATATCTTCAATGTGGTTCAATTAAAGGCTGAAATTAAGTATTAATTCATAAATTTGGAAGAAAATAACATGTTAATTATTATAACTGTGAGGCTAAACATATATACTGTAAATAGTGGTCAAATCACATGACCTAAAATGATTAATGCAAATTACTAATTGAGCTCAAACCTATATATATCGCTTACATCTCTTGTTAATTTTTACTGTAGGATTTCTAAACTTAATCTCTAAGCACTTCAAGTTAACACCTCTAGACATTCTAAGCACTTAAGCTGACACTTCATTTGAGGTGTTACAACAAGAACTAAAGCAATTAGAAGAGAGTTTGAAAATTTTCATCCTTGTTAATAATCATGAAAGTTTTTAATCTTTCAAGATTGATTGGAATTTCTCCATAAAAAATTGTAAAATCTAACGAAATTCATTCATGAAGGATTTAAGACCAAATTCTTGAGAAAATATTTTAACATTGAGTGGGATTGTTGCAGATTTTATCTCTTCATGATGATTAATAGGGATTATTGGCATGCCTCAATGAAACAAACAAAGCAACTTATAAATTCTGTGAAAGAATTTATAAATTGCATGAAAGACCTTTAAGATCCTTTTAGAACAACTCAAGAAGATAGTCTACTTGAGATTGAGCCAACCTTAAATTCTTTTAATCTAATCCAAAAATCAAAGACCCAAGAGGTATTTCCTATCACCAAATTTATTCATGAAAACTTGGGAGCATCAATCCAAAATGGTAAGATTCCTTCATTCAACTCTAATGATAAGTTGAATAATTCCAATTTGGCTAAGGTTGTTCCCCTTGCGGAAGAATATGAAAATGAAAAAAAGGAGGTGGGTTGTGTCCTCCAATTAAAAGAAGTGGAATAATTAAAAGAAGAATTTTTTATAATAGAATTTACCATTTTTATGGTGGTTATGATGGTAATTAGGATTGTGATCAAGTGATTTTATTAATGTTGAATCATGTTACGAAAGAAACATTAAAGGGTGTTGAATTTAGGTTAATTACTCAAAAATTCAAAATTTTGTGCGATTTTAAATTGTATCCAAAACTTCTAATTGAGTCAATTATACTATAATTTGATAAATTGATTTTAATTATACCTCAAGTCAAAAATAAAATTTAATAAAGCGCATTCAAACTCAGTTGATCCTTATATTTTTAATTAGTTCAATTAAACCAAAAATTAAGTTTATAACTTAATTAATATGCTACTTTTATTTTATTCAATTTAATCTTATTTTTTCTAAATTAAATTTATTATTTACTTTTATATGATGAATTTTAATTTTATATTCAAATTTAAAATTTAAAAATTTAAAAATTTAAATTTATAATTCATAAAATCTCTCAATCATTTTTTTTAAAATTCTCTATCTTCTTTAAAAAATTAATTTTATATTTTAAATAATAAAATTTAAACTATTCAAATAAAAACTTCTAAGAAATATTTAAAAAATCAACCACATAAATTTAATTAAGATGATATTTTATTTTTATTCAATTTAATTAAGATGATATTTTTTGTTTAATTAAATTTATTTTGTATTTTACATGATGAATTTTAATTTTATATTTAATTTAAAAATCAAAATTTAAAAATTTAAATTTATAATTCATAAAATCTCTCAACCTCTTCTTGAAAAATTAATTATTACATTTTAAATAATAATTATTTAAACTATTTAACTAAAATTTTTAAAAAATATTTTTAAAGAATTATTTATATGAACTTAATTAAGATGATACTTTATTTTATATTCAATTTAATTTGTTTTTTGCTAAAATAAATTTATTACATACTTTTATGTGAAAATTTTTAATTTATATTTGAATTTATAAATTTAAAATTTATAATTCATAAAATCTCTCAGTATCTCATTTTAAAAAAATTTCACTCAATATCTCCATAAAAATTTAATTTTTATATTTTAAATAATAAATTATTTAAATTATTTTAAATAAAAACTTTAGGAACATGAGCTTAATTAAGATGATGCTTTATTTGTTCAATTTAATCTCTTTTTTTAAAATCTAACAATTTTAAAATTTAAATTTATAAATTATAAATCTCTCAATCTCTCATTTACAAAAATTTCCCTTCATTCTCTCTTTAAAAAATTAATTTATATATTTTAAATAATAAATATTTTAAACCATTTAAAATTTAGATTTTTAAGAAATATTTAAAAAAATCAATTACATGATATTAGTCTAAACATTCTTAAAAAATTTATCCTTAAAATAAAAATTAAGGATTTATTAATTTATTATTTAAATATATAAAAATAAATTTATAATTTTAAAACATGAAGTTAGTATAAAAGTATTTATTTATCTACTAAAATAAAAATAAAATTTTGATATTTTTGTGAAAAAATATTTAAATTGAGTAAAAATAAAATATTATCGTAGTAAGATTTAAAATTAATTATAAATTTGATTTAACTAATACAAGAGTGAATTAAGTTTGAATATGCACTTTATTAAATGTTGATTTTGACTTAGGGTATAATTAAAATCAATTCATCAATTTAGGATGTAATTGATTCAATTAGAAACCTTAGATGTGATTTAAAATTTGTGAAAAGATTTAAATTTTCTTAATCATTGAGCCCACAAATTTTTAACTTAAAATTTTTTTATCATAATAAATAAGCATATAAGATAAATTATGATATATACTCTTTCATCATAGCATTTTGTTATAATATAGTGTCTACCAAATTACATATGGCAAAAAGCAATATTATCATAATAATATTTGTCACTATATTAAATAATTTGAAATTATGATAAAATTATTTTATCACAATAAATAATTTTTATTATTACTAAATAATTTATCATAATAAATAATATTTTGTAATTTAGGCACATAAAAATTACAGTAAAATTATTAAAATTTTTAAAATATAAAAATTTCATTATATTTTAAATAAAATAATTAAAGTTAAATTTGAATTTAAATGTAATTAAATAATCTAAATATGTTTTGAAATAAATTTCTTTCTTTTTTTATTTTAATTATTCTACTTTTTATAAATTTAGTAAAAAATTTTTTCTTTTTTTATATTATCATCAGGCCATGGGTTGACCCATTCAAGTTAGTTTTGACTTGACCCAACATGTCGAGTTGACCCTTTTCTAACCATTATTCTACCTTTTATATATTTAGTAATAAAATTTTTCTTTTTTTTGTTTATATTGTCATCGAGTCAATTATGTCAAGTTAAAGATTGATCCATTCATATCAGTTTTTTACCTAACTTGTTGAGTTTACCCTAACTCGAACCGAAAACACAAAAATTCAGATCGTTTTAGGTTTGCCTCGGGTTAGGATCTAGTTCAAATTGCCTATTTTCGGGCGAGTTTGAGTCAAATTTTTGAGTTGAGTTAGAAACTGTAGCCTCTAAATATAAATAATAGATTGAAGTTGTGTAGAATTTCAAGATAGTAAACACTCCTATATTTTAAAATTAAATTAACAAATGTTATTTAAAGACTAAAAGCTAAATAGATTGTAAATATATCAAAAAGATTTTTTGAGGCCTTATTTTTTGACGTCCTAGACATGTCTTAGTTGTCAAAATGCTTTAAGTGGCTCTTACTTGTAAGGTTTGAATAAAACCCATAAATTACTAGTAAAACTCTTAAATGATATCTTGAAGAGAAGATATCACTTTCTTTGTTATTTGATACTATCCTCACTACAATGGATTAGATCAACTTCCATGTAAGGCCCAATTCGACATCACAAGCCTAAATCATTCACTACCAAAAAAAAAAAATGGTATATGGAGGCGATTTTGAGATTTGTCTCTTAATTAAATCAACATCAGAAAGGGGTGTTTAGTAAGGGCGTTTTTTAAAGTATGCCTCAATGTTAAGGTGATTATAGAGACAATTTTACAAAAACTCAATTTTAGAAATAGTTACGGAAAGAGACTCCATATTTCAAGAAATTATATTTGAGCAGAAAACTTTTTGGGTTTAAGCGCGCCATAGCTACCTTCAATGAAAATCGTCTGCCTTCCCTGTCTATCTCGTTCTTTACTCTCAATTCTCTGTCTTTCTCATTCTTTCCTCTCAATTCTATACCATCAATACCCGAGAATGCAAAGCTAATGGATCATCAATGCAACTCAACCAATTTTGATTAATCCTTCTAGAATAGCGGGTTTTCTCGCAGAAACCAGTGCTCTCCTCTGCATCTTCTTCATCACAGCTTTAACGAAAGGGCATTATCCTTGAAATTTGTTTAGGTATGTATGTATTTATGTTAAATATCATTAACAAAAATGCAATATTAGTTTATTAAGGCTTAAGGCATCACGAAGGTAGTCCTCCTTTTCTAAATCATTTAAAAGCAATCTTTGCTTGTTCAATTTTGATCTCTCCTCCACCACCTAGTCATGGTTAGGACCATCTAGTTTTGACAAGTCAATTGGCAGCTTATTATTAAGCTTTGAATTTAGATTGTCTATTCTTTCTTGTTAGGATTGCACATATTGTTGTGGTACCTCTGATAAGCTTGAGTCCACCGTGCCATTTACCTTATTAGCATCTCGAACCACAAAATTGAACAATGAGTTTAAATCTAAAAAGTTTGTAGTAGAAGCCATTTTTTGTTGGTATTTTAAGCGATAAATATATACAATTAAGTAGTTGAAGTGTAAGACTGACAGGATAGTGCAAGCTTTGGTAAATTGCCAATATATATACAAGTTCAAAACAACTACTATACTTTGTCGAGAATGCAAATACTTGGAAACTAGCAGTCTGAATTTGACCTTTTTTTAGGAGGGAGAGTTTGTTTTATTTATTTTGCCCATGGTACTGAAAAGCAGATGACACTCACTTGAACTCACATAAGGAAGAAAACACAACACTTTTTTATATAATTTTGAAATAACATATGTAAACGAATTATCTATTTCACTTGGTTTTTGAAAAATATGTTCCAAGGATATCAAATTTGCTGCTCAATTAACTAATAGATAGGTTGTCATATAGATTATGCTCAATGCTATTAAGGATTCTATTTATGCTTGGATTTGTTTTTACAGTGTGATCTTTTTCCTAATTGCAATCACTTTCTATATAACATGGTGGTTTATTCATTTTGTTGATGGATTTTCCTCTCTAATCTATGCCAACTTGGAACTGATATATTTGGTCAATATGTTATTCTTTACCTTCTTAAAACATGTTCTTTTTTTTTTTTTTTTCAAATTATATATATATTGTTACATTAGTGCACTTTGTAAGGATTTTTTTTCATATATATGATCAGAATTTAATTATATTATTCATATATAATCAAAATTCAATTAGATTTTCTCATTGATTAATTCAAATGCAAATAAGGGAACTCATAATAATATTTTAAGTAACTTTAAAATTTATGAAATTGATAACAAAAAGCATGTAATTTAACTATTATCAAATAATGCCAAAATTATATTTTATAGCATTAGATCTCCGCTACTATAATTATTCAAATAAGACATATCAACTAGTATAAGTAGTTTGAACCACCTTTTTAATAGTAATAAATAATTGAGGGGCGAATGGTGGAAAATGATTTAGCGGTGGTTTAAACTACACGAGTGGCAGCAAAGAATGTGGAGGTAGTTTAAACCACCTTTATGGATGGCGGTAAACCAACCACTTCAAACTTTCAAGCACCTATAATCACCACTACGAATCCATAAATCACCCCTACATATATGGCCGAAAGATATCAACTAACTACAAATATAGGTATGTCGACGGTGAAAATTGCCTCCATGACATGTTTAGTGGTAGTTATAACCGCCCCTACAAAGCACTGCAAAAAGCAAGCTTACCCTGACGGTTGATCAAAGCGCCCCTATATCATAGGGACGGGGCCAATAGAGGTGGTTTTGTAACAGTTCTCTCAACTGCCTCAAGGCTTTATTGGGGTGGTTTAGACCACCTCCATAAGGAAAAAAAATGCCTCCATATGCCTTAATTTTTGTAGTGATTCAATTTGTCATGAGTTCAACTCAATCTAAGATTGAACTCTCTACTAAAAGGCTAGTATTGGCTTGGTCCATATAGATGACTCTTTATCCTATCCCTTATCTACATCAGGAAGGATAATGCTTATCAAAAAGCTAATCCTCCTCAAAAGCTAACCTTATCAGGGAGGGGATTGATTCTCAATCCAATACGAAAATAATTCACCCAAATCATTATATAAAGGGTCTTAACTAGATATCTCATATACTCTCATTTTATCTCTCAAGCAAAGTTTACTGACTTAAATATCAGAGTGTACTTCTAACATAAGGTCGGATTCTCCTCTCACTTTTATCTGTCTTGCAGAGCCCAAACTAAAAGTACCTAAGCCATTGATCCATATCTAAAAAGACTCGTCCAAACTACTCAACTTTGTAGCTTAGCAATATCATTGGTACTGTAAGTACATACTAATTTTTTTTTTTATGTCTATCTTATAATTATTTTTTTTTTATATTGATCACAAGTATCAACTAAAAAAAGGCAATAATGCAATACTAAATTAACCCTAAAATCAAGGATATGCATGGCCACATAATCAACCCGCAAGTTATAGCTTTCTCATACTCGAGTTGTCTACAATTTTATATTATCATAAGTTTTAGATGAAAGTATACTTATTAAAGCTCAATGTGCATGGAGAAGCTTACGACTTATTAGGACTCTTAGAGATTCAAGATTCAATTTTCACCATTAATTGCGAATAACAAATAAGTTTTATATATTTGATGTTGTTATATATTATGATTACAATATATGTTTTCTACATAAGTATACTTCTTGATAAAAGCTTGATATATTATGATTACAATATATGTTTTCTACATAAGTATACTTCTTGATAAAAGCTTGATATGCACATGTTATATGCAAGTTATAATTTCAACATTACACTGAGATAATTATTTAATAGTCAAGAAAGGCGAAAGTATGATATCTATAATTACGTATTGTAATTATTTATTATATACAGTTGGCATACTGTCTTAACTACGATTATTATGACAATCGATGTTGTGATAGTTAATAATGAGAGACAATTTAGCCAAACTATCATGTAAGATATTTAGTCATACATTATATATAGATTTTCTATCATATTCAGCTTTGAGATAGCTTGAACTTTTTATATGCTTTAGTTTGATCTTTATTTTTATATCAATTTGTAATTTTAATATATTAAATTTTTTAATCAATAAGTCTGAATTTCTCTGTGGCTTTACTAATCTTTAAATGGTTTAAATTTTTGTGCATTATTAGTTATAAATTGACTTAGACTTCTATATTCTCATTGGCTTTGAGTTTCTTTATGCTATCGGTAGGCTTCGAAATTGCCACCAGATCTCTATATTGTATTGTTGAGTAATCTTTATAGCCTTAAATAGGCATGAACTTCTCATATTATTATTTGACATGGATTTCTTATAGTATTACCAACCTTGAAATGACATTGATTTCTCTTGAAATTTCTCTACTTCATTTACTTTAAGGAGATATAGATTTCTCTTATCATTGTTTGCTTTGATAATACATGGATTTCTCGTATCATTATTACCTTAAAAAGATATTAATTTCTCATATCATTCTTTGTCTTGAAAAGGTATGGATTTCTGCTATTATTATCAGCTTTGAAAAGGCATGGATTGCACTTTGGAAGGGCATGAATTTCTCTTGGAATTTCTCTATTTAATTGTTATTTTTAAAAGGCATGGTTTTCTTCACATTTATTCACTTCGAACATGCCTAAATTTTGAATGAGTTATTTTATGAAAGCATTTACCAAACTAATAAGTCTCGTAAATTGTGAAAAGGTCTTCACCCTCCTTTCTATCAATCATTTTGAAAGCATGTACAAAACTGATTAGTCTCGTATATCACAAAAAAGGTCTTTAGCCTCTTCTTTATAAGTTGTTGAAAATCATGTAGCCTTGTACATCACAAATGGCTTTTAAGCCTATGGCCATGAAAAGCCTTAAAACAAACTAATCTAACTCATTCATACTTAGCATTTTTAAGTATAGCTAGATCGACACTGTTAGCTTGACACCTTATTCAAACTCAATGGTTTAATAGATGATTGCAAGTTTGGTTATTTAATTAGCTTGGTGCTTTGATATTATCAATTTCATAAGCTCGATTTTTCTAATATTCATCTTATTATTTTAGAATTATTCTAAGTCTAATAGCTAGGTTACTTTCTCTCACAAGTTTCTTGAGACATAAATAGACTCGGACTGGGGACATATAACATTACCCATACTAAAATGGGCTAGGCGTACTCTTAGATAAGGTCAAGCTCAACATCATAGGCCTAAACCATTCAATTTGTCATGAGTCCAACTTGATCTAAGATAAGACTCTCAACTAAAAGGCCAACATTAGCTCGATCCATACACATACTCTTTAACCCATCAGTGATCAGTAATAAAAAAAAATCCTAGTCGAGAAAGAAATAAAGTCTGAATCCAATATGAACACAGTGCAAATGAAGCATTATATAAAGAACCTCAACTATGTATTTTATTCATTTTACTCTCACATACTCTCAATTTACCTCTCAAGCAGAGTTTATTGATTTAAGTATCAAAGTTGAACTTCGTCATAAGACGGGATTCCCCTCTCACTTTCATATATTATGCAGAGCCTGAACCAAAAGTACCCGAGTCATTTATCCATATCCAAAAAGACTCATCTAGACCACCAAGCTTGGTAGCTCAACAACATCCTGATTACATCATAATTTTTTAAGTTTTTGATAATCCTATATCTAACACTCAATTTATCCCTTCTTGAGCGTAGTTGGGACTATATATATATATATATATATATAAGAAATGTGAATAATGAAGTATGATGCTTTTTCAAGATCACCTTACCTCAGGCATCTTTTTATATATTATTAGTCATGTACCATTTTATGCCTTAAGGACGACATAAGACCAGCCGGAAAATGATGATGGTTTTGGCTTTGAAATCTATGGTCAGTTGATCCCAAGAAACAAGCTCTAGAAGGTCAATGAGGCATGCATAATATTGAAGCTAAAAAAGAAGGGTAATAACACGAAACAAAGAATTTTGTGTAATATTTTTCACTTCCAACGTCCTCTAGTTGAGATTTTTAATCGCGTCTTCTAATCTGATATTTGTGCCTTCATTAAAAAAAGAAAAAAAGAAAATTGACCCCTTCTTGAGCCATAGGACAATATATATATTTTTAAGTGCTACAGAAATGTGAATAATGAAATTTGAGCCTCAAGCATCTTGCTATATTATTAGTCATGTGCCATTTTATGCCTTAAGGAGGGCACAAGATCACCCGGACAATGATGACGGTTTTGGCTTCGAAATCTATGGTCAGTTGATAACAAGGAATAAGCTCTAGAAGGTCAATGATTATTAAGGCCTGCACAAACAATATTTTTTTCAAAGAAAAGGAATGAGACGAAACAAAGAATTTTGCCTAATGTTTTTCAACTCCTCCGTCATCTAGGAACAGGTCATAATACTCAAAATAAATATATAATACATGAATTAAATATATTCAAAACCCATTAACATTTATGATTCATTTATTGGAGGACTGACTGAAGCTTTCTGTGTGCTATTCAAACCTATACTGTGTGTATACATTCATAGAAGGTTGTCTGGGATTAGGAATAACTATTTACAAGATCCACTTCAATAAACAGTTTGTTAAATGTTAATTTGAGAAATTTGGAACTGTTAAAACGTGTTAGATAGATAATTAAGTCAAATCAAATCAAATTTATTTCAATAAGTCGAATTCAAGATAAAAAAATTGATAAAACTTGAATCAAGTTTCATGTATTGAATTTTATTAGAAAGAATCAATCGAGCTCAAATTTAAACATGATAGCATTTCGATTCAATTTGATAAAATGTTTTTTGATTAATTGAATTTTGATTGGTTACATACATGTCACATGGTCTTCTTTTGGGGCGCCATTAAAAAATAAATCTCTTGCCTTAGCATTTATTAGTATTAAAATGAGCAAAAACAGTTCACACAAAAGAAAAGAATAATAACAGCACATACCAGCGAAAACGCGTAGTCAATTTAATCGCTTTCAAGTTTGAACACAAGAGACAAAAGAGAACAGAAATGAACATTAGAAACTTGAACATATATATGGGAGTCATTCGCACCTAATTCATTCATAAATTATATAGTTTAAAATTATTAGACCATTTATTTTTTATTTTGATTATTGGATCAAATAATCGTTAATTTACTAAGTAGGTAAATTAATCTAAATAATTTAACCTGCTACCTTTTATACTTATTACTATTATATTAATATATTTTGAAACATTACTTTTATTATAAATTTCTATAGTCATAATTAATATCATGTTTAGGCCTTTTTTCAAAAAAATTAAACTCGATGGTGTTGCAAATTCATGTTTACAGGTGGCATGGATCCTTTGATCATGCTCACTTTTCGTAGTCAGGAGTAGAAAGGAAATATTGTTTTAGCTTATGACTTTAATTAATGTAAATATTCAGCATAATTTATGATAATCTCTCTCTCCTTTTTTTTTTTTTTGTCAGTATCCATATTTTTAAAATCAAATCAATCAATAAATCAATTAGCTGATTAGTTTTCAGCTCGGTCATGCTAATCGATTTGATTGATTCGATTCAATTAGTTTAATAATAAATAAAATTTAAAAAATATTATTAAAATAGTTTAAAGAGTTAAAAAAATATTAAAATATATAATATATTTTATAATAATTAAAATATAAATAATATTAAAAAATTATTTGAATTCACTAATTGGATTTTCAATTTTAATACCGACCAGTGCAGTACGGTTCTCAACACTTTTTTGTTGTAACCAAAGCTTGATAAATCAAGTGATATATTAATATTTTGTTTTGACCAAATTTGATTATGGGCAAAACCTATGTGTTTATTTATATAATTAAATAATTTGGAATTGGAATAAATGAGAATAGTTAATGTGATTGAAAGTTATGTTTTAGAATTAAAGGACTTTAAAAGCAAAAAACATGTAAATCCGAAATGAGGTATTTTAATATTAATTCACGAGTGATTTTATCCATAATATCATATCTTGGAGATTTTTATTCAACAAAGATCAATTTCTTCTGGTCAAGTTGTTCCTGATTTTTTTTTTTTTAAATTTTAGTACAAAATGAATTGTGATGAAATTTTGCTTCAATTGAGATCTTATTATATATATTTGATAAAATATGATTGGTTATTTTTTGTTATTTTTTTAGTATCTTAAATATATTGAATTTAAAATGATTTGATTTAATTTCACAAGTAATAATTTGTTTTATAACAATTTTAAATTTTTAATAAAATTCTAACCATATAATATGAATTGAATGGTATAAATAATGTAAATATGATCTATCATATTCATCTAAATAGGAAAAGATTGTGAAATTTCCGTAATAATTTGATAAAAAAAATAAATAATTAAGGCCAATTGAATTCTAGCTAAACACTTGTAGGAGTAACAACTTCATTTAATAAGAAATATATTTTAGGTATATGTGAATATTTAATAATATATTTATTTTTTCTGAAAATACTAACCTGGCTTTGGTTGAAGTTTGTGTGGATATCTGCATACATTTGATAATCATTGATTTAATTTGATTCCCATAGTATAAATGTATAATTTGAACCCTGCTAAATAAGAGGATAGTAAGATTTCTGGACAATAATAAAAGATTTTTATTCATGAAGCACTGCAATGCTTTAAAAGATTGAAGTTATATCCGCCCCCAAATTTGTTAACTTGTAGAGCATCCTTCTATTCCTATGTTTATTATGTACAGGCTGGTTTCAATATTTTCCAAATCACCTATTATTAAAATTAAAAATTTCAGTTTTTTTTTTTACATCGAAATAAGGGGCAAATAGATCGGATTGAAAGTTTAAATTAGGTGTTAAGGGAGACTCAAAATAACTCAATTTGAATCTAACTTGACCCATGAGTCAACTCAAATTAATTCAATCTTGACGTGACTCAAAGGTCGACCCGATCTAAATTATTTAAAAATTAAGATAATATTTATTTTATTTTAAAATTTTGAAATTAAGAGTAATCCACTCAACTCACAATTCAAAGTGATTTGATCAAATTTTACACAAAAAAAAGACATTACTTGAAATTAATCTAACTTGAAATTGATGCAATTTGATCTATTTGGCACCTCTACTCATCATTAACTCAAGCCCTAAAAAGAATTTGGAGTAAATTTGTGAGTTCTTAATCATAAATAAGATCCATTTGCAACTTTATTTTTATAAGTTAATCAGGCTTTACACTAGAGGCGTTAAATAGACTAGATCAATTTTAGGATATATCTTTTTGTATAGGTTGACTCTAGTTATTTTGGATTACAATAGGGTCAGAACAAGATATAAAATGGAATTCATGTCACTATTGGATTTTAAATTGAGTTAGGTCGGATTACTCATGATTTTATTTTTTAAATAAAAAATATTTTTTGATCTTTAAATAAATATTAAATATTTTAATAATTTAAATTGAGCCATTTGAATTGGCTCATAAATTGAATATTGAATTTAGCTCATTTTAGGTTCATATTATTTCAAATTTCCTTCTAAATTGAATTGAATTTGATTTAATTTTTAAAATGAATTCAAGTTAAAATTTAAATCGGTCAGAAATTATTACCTTTGTTATAAAACTCTTAATTTTATTGTTTTGGATATTATTTAATTATCACAAACCTAACCCTTATTTTACGTAATATCTAGCAATAAAAATTGATGCACCTAGAGAATTTCCATTGAAAGCTTCATAAAATGCAAAAAAAAATGCAGAATATACTTTCCAGCTTCTACTACCGTCTATCTAAATGAATACTAGTGTACTGCCCGGAAAAGAAAATCTTGACAAACAGTACAAAACCCTCAAAAAGGTCAAGGGATCACGGACCTTACGTAACCAATAAATCCTTTTCTATAAATTCAAAGTCAAGTCCCCTGCTAAGATCAAACACAGATTACAAAGCCATGCAGGCCCAGTTCTCTTTCTTAATTACATTTATTTCAAACATGACTTAGACTATCTACCTATTATATGAGCATGCAAAGCATCAGGCTTCTATAATTCTTATTTTTTTCTGTAAACGATTTGTTATTATTATTATTATTTTTTTGTCACAAGATATTATTATTTTATATTAAGTGATAGTAACAATAGCAATCTTCCATATTCTCTAATATGGTCTTCTTTTTTAAAGGAAACCCGAAACTTGACCCATAATCTTTTCTATACATAAATATAATAAACAAGATAAGTAATTCGAATCCGTCTATAGCTTAAGTAACCTGATACGACAATAACATGATACAAATAACTTGATTTAACCCGTTTACCACCTCTAAATATATTATAATGCAACTCTTTCTACGTATATAAAAGTTATTAGCAAATTTTATTTATTTTTATTTTAAAATTTTCAATTTAATAGATATTTTGCTATTAATTTTAAAATATAAATTAATTATGCTATATTTATTATTTGATATTAATAGCTAAAAATTATTTAAGTAGTTTTAAAATTTTTACAAATTTATATTTTCAAAGAAGTTAATAATTGCTTACAAAATGATTTTTTATTAAATAAATTTAAGGGATATATAATATTTTACGTTGTATTGAAATCAATATCTTTTTTTTACAAAATTCTGACCTATTATTTATTCATTATTTAAATAATTAAGGTTTTATAAAAAAAAGTATTTTTTTTCTTTTTTTAAGATGTACAATAAATAAATGAGTTTTTATCTTAAAAATTTTAGAATCCTATACAAATTATAATTAACAAAGTATGTAAAATATTTTCATAGAACGCTACGCGTATTAAGCCATGAAAATTTTAAATCATTGATATATCGAATATTTATTATAAGTGATATCAAGCAAAAATAAACTTTCTCTATATTTTTAGTTATACATATATGTAGTTTGATATAGTACGTGTCCTTATGTGTGTTTCGTGTCAAAAGAAAAAGAAAGAAAATTATCTCGTTAATATTATAAATATATCTACAAAATGATGCATATTTCAGAAATAAGAAAAAAATAAATTTTGAAAATTTAAAGAAGGCAAAACATTTTAAGTAGTTTATGATCTACACAACAACCCCATATATATATATATATATATATATATATATATATATAGAAAAGTAAGAAATATTTACCTTTCTTTTCTTTTAATTTAATTTAATATTTCAAAATAAGAAAATTATTAACACTTTTATATCATAAGACTAGCATTTAAATACTAACTAACTATTAATCATTAAGCACTATTATCTAATTATTAGAACTATTTGCAAATTCACGCATTGCGTAGTATGATTATAATAAATTTTTTTAAAATATTAATATTTTATTTTTATTAATTAATTAATTGAATAATTAAAATTTATTATATAATAATTAAAATTTGATTATTATTATAAAATTTTATTGTCAAATAAATAAATAATAAATAAAATTTCCAAACTTATAATTACGTACAAAGTTAGTCGTAACAAAAAATTATTTATTTATTCATATCTTTAATTCTATGTGACAAAATTTTGAGAGAAAATTTACTAACTTGAGGGAAGTAATTCATGATAATCAATCAAATAATAATATTAAGTATTTCATAATAAAAAAGAAAATTAACAAAGAATTACAAATTATAAATGCCAATGTGATGTTGTTGTAATAAAAGATTGTTTATTGATTTATTCCTTGAATCTTGTGTGACATAATTTTAAAAGAAAATTTATTAAACTTAAAATAAGTAATTATTGACAATTTATTATACCACTGTTTGCTTTTATATACTAAGAATTTTCAATAAGTAATAGAATGAATTTAAATCTTAGTTTCCTATTTAGAATGTTTACTTTTAATTTTTCTATTTTCCTTGTTTTGAAAGTTATTTAAAATTTTTATTTTTTAGATTTTTCTAATTTTTTATTTAGAATTTTTTTATGATCTTGACTTCTTATTTAAAATTTTTTATTTTTTTAATTTTTTATTTAAAAGATTTATTTTTCTATATTGCAATTTAGTTTTCTAATTTCTTTTTTAATTTTTTTGATATGACAATTTTTCATAACATAATATAAAATAATAACACATGACTGTATTATATATAATTATTTGAGAAATAACAAACAATATTTAAAACTAAGTTTGAGACTAAAATTAATAATATGGTGAAAATTGCAGTGTCGTTTACTTTATTACATTATAATACTGCAATTAATAATTTATCATTGGATTAGATAAAAATTATTATTGATCAGTATTGGATTAAATATGATAAAATATCAATGAATTAGATAAAATTTATTATTTATCATTAAATTAGAGTATGTTATTTGGCAGTATTGATTGATTATTTTCAAAACTGTAAGATCAATTATTCAAACTTTATCTAAAGCCAAATTAACGGAAAGGTGAAACTCTACGAGAGTGCTAAAAACTTCATTTAAATATTACCCCCAGAAAAAGAAAAAAAAAACTTTAAATAATCCATTCAAAGTAAATTCAATCTTAAAGAAAATTTGAAATCTTTCATGTAATCGCTGAGATTATTTCTCATATCAGCAATATCCATAACGTGGTCTATTTTGGCGACATCCAAAACTCAACCCAAATTATCATTGTCTCATCTTTCACCCAAAAGTCAACCATTGGGGGCGAAGCCAAATGGTACGATCCCAGGAAATTTCCATTTCAAGGAAATGCAAGTAGATGTTTCTTGTGCCTATAAATAGACACATTAGAAGCTTAACGAAACACAGATATAGCTAACAATAACAATTGACAGCCTTAAGGAAAAGAAAATGGAGTTGAGCGATTGTAATTATGTTGCCTGGTTAAGTGGTTTGTTTCTTGTAACTCTGGCTCTGGTGCTGAGACAGAGAAACTTATCCAACAAACGACCACCAGGTCCAA
The DNA here is from genome assembly GCA_949677035.1 of Omphalea diandra. Taxonomy (NCBI): domain Eukaryota; kingdom Viridiplantae; phylum Streptophyta; class Magnoliopsida; order Malpighiales; family Euphorbiaceae; genus Omphalea; species Omphalea diandra. The sequence continues at coordinate 171 of CATIWR010053012.1, read as the reverse complement.
GAGGTTGGCCCATCGTTGGCAACATTTTTGATCTTGGAAACCTTCCTCACCGCACTTTATACAACCTTCGATTCAAGTATGGCCCCGTTCTTTGGCTCAGACTTGGCTACACCAATACTCTTGTCATTAACACAGCCAAGGCTGCTGAAGATTTCTACAAGAATCATGACG